>JASEVX010000031.1:1494470-1652208 GCA_031761405.1 Serripes groenlandicus | reverse complement strand
CCGCCTACACCGACTGTATTAACCAGCCGGAACAGTCGGAACTCCAGCTACATCGGCTGTATTAACAAGTAGGAACAGCCGAAACTCCGGCTACATCGGCTGTATTAACAAGTAGGAACAGACGGAACTCCGGCAACTTCGACTGTATTAACCAGCCGGAACAGGCGGAACTCCGGCTGTATTAACCATCCGGAACAGCCGGAACTCCGGCAACTCCGACTGTATTAACCAGCCGGAACAGGCGGAACTCCGTTTACACCGACTGTATTAACAAATCGGAACAGTCGGACCTCCAGCTACGACGGCTATATTAAACAGCCAGAACGGAGGGAATTCCGGTTACACAACCTTTATTAACCAGCCGAAACAAGCGGAACTCCGACTGTATTTACCAGTCGGAATAGGCGGATCTCCGGCTACTCCGGCTGGGCATGGCAGCTGGGCATGGCAGCTGGGCATGGCAGCTGGGCATGGCAGCTGGCTGACGAGGGACTGTCGGCCCAACTCCGGCTGGGTTTTAAAGCCAGCTGCCACACATCTGGGTGGAATCTGGCTAGCGTGACTTGGAGCCAGAGAGTGTCACTTTCACTTGGCGTATGTCAGGATGCTAGTTAAACTCTCTAATTAGAGCAATATACAGTTGGGCTGTAGACTGTCGGCCCAACTCCGGCTTGGTTTTGCAGCCGGCTGCGATAAATCCGGGTGGAATCCAGCTAGCGTGTCTGGGAGCCAGAGTGTGTCACTTTCACAACATATGTCAGGATGCCAGTTAAACTCTCTAATATCGAGCAATATACAGCCGGAGTCGGGCTGTAGACTTAGCCAAAATGCCAACTTCATCTGCACATTGCAGCCAGCTGCGATAAATCTGGGTAGAATCCGGCTAGTGCGACTCGGAGCCAGAGTAAGGTGCTTTCACCTGGCATGCATCAATCCACTGTCCAATCCATCTATCTCGAACAATAGGCACGCCAAAACGAGTGTGGGAGCCACTCTGTTGGCCCAACTCCGGCTGGGTTTTGCAGCTGGCTGCGATAAATCCGGGTGAAATCCGGCTAGCGTGTCTGGGAGCCGAGTGTGTCACTTTCACCTGACATATATGTCAGGATGCCAGTTAAACTCTCTAATATTGAGCAATATCCAGCCGGAGTTAGCCGGAATTGGGCTGCCGAAATGCCAACTTCATGTGAATATTGCAGCCAGCCGCGATAAATCCGGGTGGAATCGGCTAGTGCAACTCAGAGCCAGAGTCAGGCACTTTCACCTGACACATGTCACGATGCCAGTTAAGCGATCTAATTCAAACAGGACGGGTGCAAAGTCGGGAATATTTCGAGAAATCCCAAATCCGGCTGTGCATGGCAGCCGGCTGACGGAACTTGGCGAAACAGGATTTCGTGCAACAGGAAGTCAGTTTGAGGGGCTTTCACCTGACATGATCAATCCACCTTCCAATCCGTCTATCTCGAACAATAGGCACACCAAAACGAGGGTGGGAGCCACTCTGTCGGCCCAACTCCGCCTGGGTTTTGCATCCGGCTGCGATAAATCCGGATGGAATCCGGCTAGCGTGTCTGGGAGCCCGAGTGTTTCACTTTCACCTGACATATATGTTACGAAACTGGTAACTCGACGGTAGAAAATACCAAACAACTGGCAAAAGCGGTAACACTGCACTTGTTAAAGGAAGATCTAAAAAAGGAAGAAATTGCACGATCCATAGTCTCGGAAGTGGAACAGATCCTCGAGGAAAAACCTGGTAAGTCTGCAATAATCATGTATACAGAATTGACTGTAATCTACATATTCTGTAAATGCAATTTTGGTAACAACCTCAGTATTTGACACACAGCAATATCGGTGTAGTACACACATTAACATCGGTATGGGACACACATCAAACATCGGTATGGGACACACAGTAAACACATTGACAAACGGAGGAATTTAATAGGAGACAAAGACATCAGCTTTGTGTATCTCATGTGTTTAATATAAGTTTTCTAGATAAATTACTTAACCCGTTTGTTGCCCAGAGCTCTAGAAACGAGGAGTAAACGTGTCATTATCCTTCAATATCACAACTGAGTCGTATGTTGTGGTTACTCACAGAGACAGTTTAAGAATATTTAACTGTTATTCCGAGTCTGGTCACATTTCACTTTATAATGTAAGAAGCAACTCGGTTAAACTTGAAATATTTCGTATCATATAAATATTATATTGAGATTTGTTACATGAGCACGTCAATTAATGGTTAAAGGTGGCAATAGCATTTAAACTGGGGAAAAAGATTGGCATCTTTATTTATATATATTCAAGAAGCTCATTAGAAATGTCTTCAAACCGTAGCTTTATACTGTAGCGATTCATATTTTACGTATAAATTCTATATTGGTTACGAAAATTATTGGGAACGGAACGCTTGCAATTTGTGAAATAAGTCGTTATTATTTGGCACATCTTCCTAACTCAGTCATGGATGGTTGCTTTTACACTAGTTGAAAACATTGGTTACTGAGTTAGCTGCATGGCGCAGTCAATTACGCTTTACGGTCCTTTTCGATCCATTATTTCCTGGTACGAACGTGATCGGCGCCATTTTAACTCATTTGCATACGCAGTGCATTATGGGATTGTGTACCCTAGTTACAAGAATCATCGAGTAAAAGGCAGATTTCTCCATAAATTGTGGTAATTATACACTTCCTATTAGTTTGTTTGTATATAACTTGTTATATTTAACTCAATTTGTTATTCTAAGGTGCAAAACTAGTTTTAGTGGGAAAAGTAGTAGAATTGACCTGATTTGCAGTGGATGCTCGCAATAGTGGGAGGGGCCCGCGGATGCGAGCTGTCAAACTATTGTGTGCATCCCGCATCGGTGGAAATGCGGGACGTTGTGGGATTCCCGCATATGCTGTGGGCAGCTGGCGACTATATATACCCGCTCTCGGCGCCTTCGAGGACTCCGATTTTTGTTTTCTTAGGTTAGGGTTGATTTTGCTCACTTTTCCTTAGTTTAACTTATTTTCTATTTTACTTCATTTCCATTTTTACATTTCACTCAAAAGAAGCGTTAGTTGCATAAGGATAATTTTAAGTAGTTTATAATAAGATTTAAAGGGAAAAAGAGTATCATTACTTTAAGCTCAACACTATTGGTTAGAAGATTAGTTAACTGATTGTTGTTTGCAGTATTATATTAAGAAATACCTTGTCAGCATCTGTCTTATTAGTGTTTATTTTCTATATCTTGCATTATCATCCTGATCATCATCTCAGTTTAAGTTTACATTCTATGCATTAATAAATTATTGATAAATTTATTCTCTATCTTATTACGCTTATTCCTATCCAAGATATTTTGTTAATTAGTACTATTATTATACTGGAGTCCACCTCTAGTAGTAGCAGTTAAGGAAAGATCCCCAAACTTGCCATCCGTTTTTACTTTTCGAGAGTTAAAACATAGACCGTCCAGTTACCCTCAGGAGTCATTGGAGATAACCACGGGCTCGTAACAATACCTTTGGCAAGAATTGTATTTCATTCGCGTATACAAAAAAGCGAAGCTGTTTAAACTCATTAACATATTCTACCTCAACAATTGCTACACATCCATGTGTATCCATGATCAAAATCACAAAAAAAAAATACAAACCTCATGAAGTGGGGACCCTGCCACTTGTTGTGTGCATCTTCTGATATACTGTGCATGCGCACACCTGAGTTTAAGTAGAATATCGGAACAAGGTGTGTGGGGTCACGCACAGCACCCTTACATGCTCAAAATCGACACACCGAGGTATCGTCAATTTTTTTAAGATATAAACATCTGCGTTACTTTAGATGTAAACACACCGAGGTAATGGAAAAAATTACCTCGGTAGTTTTTGGTACCTCGGTCAGTGGTTGTGTACTTCTATGACCTACCTCGGTGAGTAAGGTATACCAACGCGCGCACACACACACATACATAATTACACATACGCATTCATTGTGAATGTTATGTATATATAAACAAAACATGAATGCATAGATATACATCTTTAAAACGAAAGAAAACAAAATATTGCTTTATATTTTTTTTTTAAATGACGGATGAATAATAAGAATTAAAAGATATTCTAAACTCTCATTTATATGCAAATTGGAGTCACTTTCTAAATACATGTAAATGAAATAATCCTTAGATAGTTTTTCTCCATATCTAATACACAACAGATTGATCAGGACACCGGAAAGATTTATATATAAAGCATACTTATGTATATATGTTACTTGTTTAGTTGTATTTGGATGATAGACAGTACTGTCTATTGTTTGCTAATAAACTTTATATTTATCTATAAGATTTTTGTTTGCTAATAAACTTTATATTTATCTATAAGACAAGAAAACGTACAACGCTACCATATCCGTTACAGCGAAATATGAAGATACAACATCAAAATAGCGTCTCATATACACATTTCACAATTGATTGCTTTTGATTTCACAGATATTGAAAATATATCGTCAATTTTCATTATTCGTCCCATCAAAGTCACGGGCAAGCTAATGCTTAAAAGAAAACTGATTAAATCAATAGAGAGAGATAGAAGCGGTTTAAATCAAGGAGCCTTAACCTTGGTCCCTGTCGAGATACATTGCAGTGTGACAATACAATTATTATATAACAAACAGGTAGCAAGAATAGTATGTATATTAATTGTTAAACTCATATATTGCCGTGCCAAAAAATATATAAGGGAGACCACTACTCAATCCTTAGATGGGACAGATGAGTTTGTAGAAACCACTATTTATCAGATTGTCTCCCTTTAACTGGTATTTTGCTATTTGCCCATATTAACAACGCCTTGGTGCGAATCTTGGGACCATCTTTTTTACATATTTGGGGTTTTATAAAAAAAATGCCACAGTCATCCAAAGGAACTCAAATCACAATGCAGTCCTTAAAAAGTGCATAAAGCGAGGGCAATTTATGATAGGTGATCTCACTTTTTGCAAAGACACTGGTAGTATAGCAAGCAGTCTCACACACTCAGAGGGAATACTAATTAGAGGTGAAGTACACGTGGACCCTTTGGCGTTATGATATTAACGGCTGTTTGTTTCATAAAAGATGGCAGAATAATTTCCTATCTACTTATAGAACTGAAAGTCAGCATAGTTGCTTCATTTGAGAATAAGGGTGCGTTTATCATTCCGTCTCAACCAGTGTGTACATATACTTAATCGCGTGTTTTTGAACAAAGAACAATCAAACAATGGTTTATCTGATAATATTATTGTAAACATTATATTAAACCCATTCTGCACACTTAAACGTATTACCTCACAAGCCATTTTAACGTGCATTCAAATTGAATACACCTAGACAGAATAGAACGAGGGTTTTTTGGGATAGGGGCGTTTCGCCACTATCTCATAGCGAAGCTGCTTTCGAAAAGTCGGATTAAAGCTGCAACCGCAGTCCACATGTGTATACCTACACCAAAATCGAGTTTTGATTGGTTATAATCTGCCTTTTCAACGATTTCATTGGTTCGACCGAATCACAAAACCCTCCGCTTGCATAAATTTATGAGACAAAATAGTTTCTATGAATGAAACTCACTCTGAACTATGGTTGACCTTAAGGTCAGTAGTGTGAGGTAACGTCGACCGTTCTGTGACCCCATTAGTTTACAACAGTCGACTTATAGAGAAATGTGCAAAGCGCTGTAAATACAATTATTGAAAGGAGTTGAAACCATTGTGGCAAAAGTAGAAATTGCCTACGAAAAGCAATTTCCCCTTTTGTCACAATGTTTTCGATTGTCGTCTGCTGCACATGCGTCTGTAAGCGTCTGTAGGCGGAAAATGGTTACATCCTTCCCATGGAAGCGGAACCCTTTCCGTGATACTATAACAGTTCGAATATTTAAAAAAATATTGTTGAAAATGGAGCTATTGCTGACAATGAGCAATTCCTCCTTTTCACACAATGCTTTCAAACACGTTTCAAATTAATTCTTCTCATATTTAAACGTTTTACTATGGACGTTCTTTCCCTCTTTCTCCCTTCCGGACACATTTTGAATAACATGCTAGAGATGAATGATTACGAGCAATTTTGCCTTACATCAAGGGGAAAAATATATAGTTGAAACCTTTGTGGAAAAAGAGGAAATGGGTCATGATAAACAATTCTGCAGCCGTCTGCTGCAAATGCGTCAAAAAGCGACTGTAAGCGGGAAAGGGTTGAACCGTTCCCGTTATAGCTACTTAGTTACAAACAAATGTTGAAAGTATATTTGCAAACGGAGCAATTGCTGACAATGAGCAATTCCTCCTTTTCAAACAATGCTTTGAAACATGAATCAAATTGTTTCTAGAACATAGATAACGAAAAAATTTGTCTACAGTTATTAATTTAACCTTTGCCCCTTTTAGACACATTTGACTAACCTTAACAGATGAATGATAATCAACAAGTTTGTCTTTTTCCACAATGTTTTCATCACTATTCAAAATCATACTTTTATTAATTCAGGTCAATAGTTATGCCTTAGTTCAATGTTGTTTGCTGTATATTTAGTCTATGTGGTCAAGGTTAAGGAATACTGTAAACAAACTTGTTACAGCATAATTCGTCCAAAGAGAGAGGTCCTACTGTGTATACATGCCATGACATAATGTTACAAACGGTCTCACCGCTACTGGGGAATTGTTGGTAAAACAGGTCGCGTTTTGTGTTGAATATTCTCATGTGTCGCTGTATGTAGACCCTACTAGGAAATAGAAATTAAATCTACAAATTATAGATAATCCCATTCAACATTGATTGATTGGGATTTAACGCCGTTTTTAACATTTTTTCAGTCATATCACGGCGGCCAGTTCACCTACAAATGTATTTCCTGGTTTTCTCAAACCAGTACTCCTCACAACAATCTTCCCAAGCAACTGGCTGCGTTTCCACATAGACTTAGCCATTGGTGAAAGACGAATGACGCATGTCGCATTGACTTTTGTCAAACGTCGGAAAGAAATTTGGCCGAATTTGTCAACACATCCGAGTTATAACCGCAAGGTCATTATTTATTTTATTATTGAGAAGCTTCTAGCGATTTTGGGACTAAAATTATAATGTATATGCATTTGCGTTAATTTAAGACTCAACGTTCATCAACGTGTAATATAGTCCTAGATGTATCTGTTGACAAATAAACTAGAAATGTAGTCTAAATAGGTTTTTATAAATTAACCTTGACGGTCCGGTCCCGTTTCGGAGATACAATTAAATTGCAAATACTTTACAAATACCAAAATCTAAGCTGACGTGTTTTGACGCATCGAACCAGTCTTCTGTAATCAATGCTTGAGTTGTCTCCGTCTGTAAAGCTTGGAGGTATAATCCGGCGTCCGGCCGGCTGTCTGCCTGAATGTGCATTCGTCCGTCCGTCATGGAGTGCATGTATTGGTTAACACGTTGTTTCTGTATGGCAGATTTATTTCAAAGTGGTCACAATTATACCCGTGTGATCAGGAGAACGGCAAAGTACTAGGTACATAACTCTGGTCTGTTTTTTCAGTTATCTCCATTTTTCCTTATTTAGTTCAGCGATTGTCTCAATTAACTTTCATTGTATCAATTTCAAACTTGGTTTGTATGTAACTTATGACCTACAGATTTGCAGTGCACCATTACCATAAATTTAGCATGCTGCGTTTGTAGTGTGTATATTTTTGTCTTTCAATGTTCTCCCTTATTATATGCAACACATGCGTTCCGTGAAATTCCCTTTTTCGTTAATGAGTGCTTCCCCAAGATTTGTACTTCGTCAAATCTAGTCTGTTTTTTAGGTGTAAACTCAATTTTTTCATTTCTTCGGTTATTGTCTCAATATATGTCCAATATATCAATTTAAGACTTGGTGTATAGGAAACTCAGAGCTGCAATTGTGCAGTGCAAAAGAAACATAACTCTATCATGCTTTCGATCGTCTTTCATTTATCAGCATGATTACAATATACATTGTGGATCTTTAGTGATTTCTGAACTAGAAATATTTTAATTAAGGGTAGCTGCTCGGGTTTTTTTTGTCAATCTTTTGTCCTTCGATATTTTGTTTATACAAGAAAAGGGTAAAACTTTGACAAATGAGGTATATGTTATTGGCAGGCAATATGTGTTGCTTCAAACATTTTTGGTTTGGTTTGTTTAAAGGTCATTGTTTCATTGTTTCAACAATGTTTGTCCATATGATCTATGCCATATGTTTTCAATTTACATATGCCCCCTATACCATCAGCGCTTTCAGCGCTTTGATTACAATTGGTAAATAACATCTCCTCGCTTTACAACGTTCGACAAGTCGGTCGATACAGGAGCTTTCGACCAAACTCGGTCTGGCTACAAATTGGACTAAATGCATGTAAACCATATATCTGCCTACTATTTTGTTATGCTAAAACATCCAATTTTATAACGCGACCTCGGGCCATTATACGAGCGGATATGCTCGGTTAAAAAAAGTAACGTAAACATTTCAAGTTGAAATAAAATATACCCTGTCTGAATTATTTTCCGCCTCACCCTTTACTTGACTAGACGATTACACGTTTTACCTGTTTACTGACGGTTGTATAATGTAGTAAGTTAACTCACAAGTTATTGTCGTATTATGCTTCCGATTTACGTATCAAGGCTTCGGATCACACGCACCAGAAGCGTCACTACATCGCCGAGGAGGTATATAAGGTATATTAGGAACTAACTGAGATGTTCTAACTGATCTTCAGACATTTGTTTATTTGACTAAACGCTAATGGTATCTACTGCGTACAGTGTGTTCCTTAGTGAATATATCTGTATATAATGTGTTGAGCTCAAACGCATTTTCTGTTTTTGAACGAGGCACGAATTTGATCAAGTTCGTCAGATAAAATAAAATAATCTATCCCCTGCATTATTCAGTCATTAGTTAGGTTATACAGATTTGAAGACAGTTGGGCAATGTATTTATCTGTATAGACCACTTCGTAAATAAAAGCCTTAACTCTTACCCTATCCCGAATTCTAACCCTCTTCCTGGCTGGTGAGTCCATATGTATTTGATTACAAATGTAACAGCCTTAACCGAGGATTTGAAACGTATTTTCTTTGTTTTATCAGTTGTAAAACGTATCAGTTACAGATATATAACGTATGTTATTAACTTGTACAACATATCATAAACAAGAGCTGTCGGAGGACAGCGCGCTCGACTATATGCCGCTTATTCACATAAAGCACAATTTCATGATATTGCACTTAAGTGCTATTAAATCATATTATATACTCTATATGTAAAAGCAACTGAATAGATATACATACATTTAAATATAATTTAAAAATAAAATTTCCTAAGTCAATCAAGGGCCATTACTCCATATTTAGGATACAATGGAGTTATCTAACCTAATTGTACAATGGTCCTTAACAAATATGTGAAGTATGAAGTGATTTGAATGATGTAACTTTAACGTTGAGCTAAACGCAAATGTTAAAACTGACCGAGTCCAAAATTAGCAAAACCTTAAAAAAAGGTTTTCCTAATGTTTGACACCATGCAAAACCCGTTTGATATGTTGAAGAATTATATTTGATAAATAAATGATCACAATTAGAAAGAAATGTAACCAAAAATTAAGAATTTAACTAAAATTCTCAAAATCAAACAAAAATCATGTTTTTTACCCCCTAAAAGTCACACTCAGCATCTTCAACATACAATGTGAAGAAAGGTATTACATGTAATTATATTCCAAATTTGGAAGCCCTAACACAAGTACTTATTTAGAAAAAATCGAGAATTAATTGAAAAAGCCAACTTGCCCTAAAACTTTAACCATCCAAAAGCATGTGTTTTACCGCAAACAGAAGGTCACACTCAGCATCTTCAGCATATAATATGAAGAAATGTATTAAATGTAATTATTTTCCAAATATGAAAGCCCTAGCAGAAGTACTTATTCAGAAAAAGTTAAAAAAATAAAATAAAATCCTACTTGCCCCAAAACTTTAACCACCGAAAATCATGTTTTTTATCCCAAAAAGAAGGTCACACTCAGCATCTTTAGCATTCAATGTGAAGAAAGGTATGAGATGTAACTATATTCTAAATATTAAAGCCCTAGCACAAATTCTTATAGAGAAAAATTAAAAAATTAAATGAAAATGCCAACTTGCCCTAAAACTTTAACCACCCAAAATCATGTCTTTTACACCAAAAAGAAGGTAAAACTCAGAATCTTCAGCATACAACATAAAGAAAGGTATTAGATGTAATTATATTCCAAATATGAAAGCCCTAGCACAAGTAATTATTGAGAACAAAAAAAAAAATCCAACTTGCCCTAAAACTTTAACCCCCGAAAATCATGTTTTTTTTCCCAAAAGGAAGGTCACACTCACCATCTTTAGCATTCAATGTGAAGAAAGGTATAAGATGTAACTATATTCCAAATATGAAAGCCCTAGCACAAATACTTATGAATGAAAATCCCAACTTGTCCTAAAACTTTAACCGGACGCCGACGGAGACGGAGACGGAGTCGCCGACGGAGACGGAGACGGAGTCGCCGACGCCGGGGCGAGTAGTAAAGCTCTCATATTCTTCGAATAGTCGAGCTAAAAACGTATTAGACTAGACGTACATAATCTTCGTGTAATGTGTTATGCATGATCATACAATGTTTGGAAGTCGTATAACTGTCGTCTATTATTAAACACAGAAAATAATAAAGTAAAGACTTTCAGAAAATGTATAATCAATTTATAACGATATATGTTTAGAAAAAGGTTCAAGATGACTATGAATTGACCATCTGCCTGATGGTATGTGAAACGGATAATATCGCGGGGGAGGGGATTTGTTCATTTTCAGCCCTTTCCTGGTGCCAACTGGCGACTTCCGTTTGAAACCAGTCAATATGAAACACATTTTGTAGGAGATCACGTTCTGCTTAACCCTTCCCTAATACAGTCGGGTTATTACACCTCTGCAGCAGACGACGTATAAAACGTGTGCAGCCAAAGGAACACTTTCTAATGATGAGCAATTTATCCTTTTGCCACAATGTATGATCAATAGTTATACTTTCATTTATAGATACATGTATTTTAGCTCTATGCCAACTTGTTTTCAAAGTCGTATGCAGCGGATTTGTTGTATGTGGTTAAGGGTTTATCATCTTGATATGAGATTAGCACTTTCATAACATAATACACAAGTGGACCAAATGGTCCTAAATCGATCAGTATTAGTCGCAAGTTTGCCATCAAGGTATGACACATGTACAGAAACTAGCATAATAGAAACAAAGTCATTAGTTTTAATAAAACCAATACATGCTTCATTCCTGTAAAGTGTCATTTAATCAGGCCAATATGGCCAAAGTAGAATATATTTTTCTTACCACCTATGAATGCTATTCTGCATGCAAATTGTTTAGAACACCATCAAACACATGCCATGTAAAAAATCCTTGAAAATGTGGCTGAAGTGCGTTGTGTTCATAGGTCTTTGAACACTAGCAATCTTAGCCTCTGCAGAAAACATGCAAGTGCGTTGTGTTCATAGGTCTTTGAACACAAGCAATCTAGTCCTCTGCAGAAAACATATAATTGCGTTGTGTTCATATGTCTTTGAACACAAGCAATCTAGTCCTCTGCAGAAAACATATAATTGCGTTGTGTTCATAGGTCTTTTTACACTAGCAATCTAGTCCTCTGCAAAAGACATGCAATAGCGTTAAGTTCGTAGGTCTTTGAACACTGGCAAGCTAGTCCTCTGCAGACAACATGCAAGTGCGTTGTGTTCATAGGTCTTTGAACACTAGCAATCTAGTCCTCTGCAGAAAACATGCAATTGCGTTGTGTTCAAAATTCTTTGAACACTAGCAATCTAGTCCTCTGCAGAAAGCATGCAATTGCGAAGTGTTCATAGGTCTTTGAACACTAGCAATTTAGTCCTCTGCTGAAAACATGTAACTGCGTAGTGTTCATAGGTCTTTGAACACTAACAATCCAGTCCTCAGCAGGAAAAATGCATTTGCGTAGTGTTCATAGGTTTTTGAACACTAGCAATCTAGTCCTTTGCGGGAAACATGCAATTTCGTAGTGTTCATAGATCTTTGAACACTAGCAATCTAGTCTTCTGCAGACAACATGCAATTGCGTTGTGTTCATAGGTCTTTGAACAACAACATTCTAGTCCTCTGCAGAAAACATGCAATTGCGTAGCGTTCATTGGTCTTTGAACACTAGCAATCTAGTCCTCGGCAGAAAACATGCAATTGCGTAGTGTTCATAGGTCTTTGAACACTATCAATCTAGTCTTCTGCAGAAAACATGCAATTGCGATATGTTCATATGTCTTTCAACACTAGCAATCCAGTCCTCTGCAGAAAACATCCAATCGCGTAGTGTTCATAGGTATTTGAACACTAGCAATCCAGTCCTCTGCAGAAAACATACAATCGCGTAGTGTTCATAGGTCTTTGAACACTAGCAATCCAGTCCTCTGCAGAAAACATACAATCGCGTAGTGTTCATAGGTATGTGAACACTAACAATCTAGTCCTCTGCAATTCCGTAGTGTTCATAGGTCTTTGAACACTAGCAATCCAGTCCTCTGCAGAAAACAGCCAATTGCGTAGTGTTCATAGGTCTATGAACACTACATTAATGTAAATATAGGTCTTTGAACACTAGCAATTGCATGTTTACTGCAGACGACTAAATAAGGACGAGTAAACTGGTCTTTTCCTAACAATATCTCGTATGGCTCAACACAACCTATATTTAGGCTACGTTTCACTTAGACTATTATTTTGATTACCACCAACATAGGCTTTTGCTTGTCAAATAAGGATTGTTGAATGTGGAATACGCTCATTATCTAGATATCTTGTATATGTCATTGAAAACTACATCATTTAATGCATACATGTTTATCATTGAATACTGTTTAATTATATGTATAGGTAATTCAACACTTCATAATTAGATCCTTAGGTCATTGGACACTTGATCAGTCTATATATAGGTCATTGTACAAGATATAAGTATATGGAGAGTCAGAACTATTTATGTAAATAATGAATATATGTCAATGATTCAAAAGTCCGGTAAATAGTTCGTCTGTTGATAATCTAAGCAGACTTCGTGATTAACTTCAGTGCAGCCATTATTTCTCAAAAGTAGATATATATATATTTCTTCTGGTGTTTTCTCAGATGTCGTGATTGACTTCAATGCAATCATTAATTAACAAAATTAAAGTAGTGTGCAATTCGAAGAGGAAGGTTTATATACTTCAATCGGGGACTTAGATAAGAGGGATAAGTAACTAAACTATATCTTTACTTATCACCTGTCTCAACATTTGTTTTTAGTTTTATTTATTTATAATCATACTCGCGCCATTTACGTGGAAAATATCAAAGGCAGAACTCGCCCATCACGGGATTCGAACCCGGGACCTGTGGTACGAGACGCTCTACAACTGCACCACTGTCTTCCAATTATTTTCCCACTCATTGTTTGTATCGTTTATAGTGTGCCTATTATAAAGAATGAAATATGTTTAGCTAACCAGGGGAGTCGTTTATCCTTCTTATCTACGTTCCTGCTTAAACCGTACTGAAGGTTTAATCCAATGAGAATGTATATTTCTGTATTTAAAAAAAATAAAATAAGAACGATTTTCTTTCTTTTTTTAATGGTATTTAAAACAGTATCTTATTTGACTTTTTGTTATGGATGCTCAGTCAGGTATTTTTCCATACGCGTTATAATTACGCTTAGGTTGGTTTTCGCAGAGCACCGCTCATTTATTCATGGCCCTCTAGGTGACAAACTAAAACTGGACTAGGATATATGCTTTATACAAGGACACTATGTCCAACGCGAGAGGGTAGAATTCTATGGAAATAAAGATAAAACGAAATATGTTCAAATTCATTTTTTATTTGTTTACCTAAAACAATTATTGTTATAGAAGTGTTTGAGATCTTTCATTGAATAAACACATTTCAGATTGTCATAAGTTTGCATTGAAAATCATCCACATCACACTAAAAATAGCGCTCAAAGGTTTTTAAAATAACAATTTTTAATATCTACATGTTTAATCAAACTGCCTACTTGAATATAAGGTAACATACATAACAGATATAACCATTTTCCCGATACTTTTTCGATGTTATTTTTGACTAGATGAGCAACAGCGATGGAAGATTCTGTGCGCTCCGACCTGGTCCTTCGATGGTTGCACTTGGTGACCTGATCACTTGAGTCCATCCTGAAAAGACCCGAAGAAGGTAATCCTTTAAGTGTTGTCATTATGAAATCTAACATTACAATCAAACTAAGACTTACTATATCAGAATTAAAGTTTGCGATGGGGCAATGTTGGCAAACTAATCGATTATTAGAAATTCGCAGAAATTATAGCTCGCTAAGTATCTGAAAGTTTCTGAAATGAATTGGGTTTTCTCGTTTATATTGATTTTTTAGCCGGTATGTCTCTGACATTGGGGTTTCTTCGCGTGCTCTGTAAATGTTAGTGATGCACTCAGAACAATTTTTTTTTTCCCATTCATAACTACTTCACTGTTTGTCACAACCTCTTTTTTGTCATTCAGACGACTTTGGACTCCCCTACACCTGGCGACTTTAAGAGTAAAAACACTGTCTGAAAAGGACCAACAATGTTTTCAAATCCGATTAAGTATTATTTTGTATTAGCCGATGGGAAATGTCGTTTCTCATATGTCGCCAAAGCAGACGACTCTGACGATTACATAACAAGAAAAGAGCTGAAACCTTTTCTTGGCCAAATCAGTCTGTACCGACAATGGCAGTTGATCTGGAGTTCTGGGATTCGAACATTCTTTCGAAAACTGTGATAACATTTGAATTACGAGTTGCGCCTTAAGAACTAACACAGTACCGTGTGAATAACCTTCCTTTAAGTGGTCGAGAGAAATGTCCACTGCGGTGAAGAACCCCGAGCCATCCACTCACCGAGTTTTTGATTTCAAGGTAGTCTATTGTGTCTTATGGTGATAAATGTATATGTTAGAAATGATCCGACTTCTAGACCTAGTCCGAATAGTACTACACTTCCATACCCATTTGTCCTGTTTGAAGGTGTATCCAGCACGGCATTCTGAAACGGGAAAATAACAGACGATATTTAAAATGAAATGAAGAGATACACTTTTCAATTCTTTCCCACAAACACATGTACAGCAGACGACATGAAAGCATACTATTAGTTATTTGGTCAGTAACAGACCAAATAACTGATTTATTTCATCGACCACCTTTCATGAGCAAAATAATGGATGTTGTTTATTTATCGAGGTTTGACCGGTTTTCGATACCATAAGCGACATTTGCTTTTTAAGCATAGAAGAAAGCAAATAAACAAATAAAAACACAAAAATACTTTAGATTAATTCATTCTCACCCACTAAAATATGTATCCTATAATTATTTAATTTTGATAAAAAAATACTTTATAAAAAGAAAACACATGTAGGTGGCCATTTTGAATGTTGTCTTGACCTATTTTCGATACCTCCAAGCTGAAGAGTTAAAAATAAGTACAGTTATAGTCCAAAAGATTTTAATGAACTAGATATTTCAGAAAACAGTTACAATTTGAGTATGAAGCTAAATTTATTCAAAATTAACAGTTCATTCTTGAAAATCAGTGTTATGAAAGGGGGAGATACATTTATCAAGTCTGCAGACTACGGACTGCTTGCAGCAATACTTTAAGTGAGTCTAGTGATTGCAAGATGGGAAGTCACACCCTGCAAACTTCACATAAACCAACTAAATGCAATACGTATTGCCTGAAAATGGAATGAATGAATGTATATTGTTTTATGGCGCATCGACAGCTAAGGTCATTTAGCGCGCAATTAAATTTAATTATTCATGATCCCTGGGTAAACAAACCAGTACTAGGCTAGAAAATGTGCCTTGCCCAAGGGCACTCCACCATGACCGTAGTGCCGCGACTGGGGATCGAACCCGGGACACCCGGTTTCGAAATCCCCGACGCTAACCACTCGACCACAGCGGATTCCTTGCCTGAAAATGGAACAAATTAATCCTATTATATACTTGATTGAAATTAATGACTGCTTAATGATTGTTTAAATCATAAAAAAAAATAAAAAAAATATAAGCGGTACGATCTTTTTGGCACACCCCTGTACATTTTATTTTTGCATAGTCTCGTGTGACAGTGATTTCCTTCTGCAGCAGAGAAAATAATCTTTACGGTAAATGTAATTTTTTTTTTTTTCCATTTAGGAAGTTTAATTAATTGCAGTTTCTACGCAAGAGTAAAAAACACTGTTTTTGTGATAATGTTGTAAAATAATGAAATCTGACTGACGAATTTTTTATTTTTTTTCGAGCAAATCGAACATAACACTGGATGAAGTAGATTGTAAACAAACTGTGACATCATTGAACTACATGTTAACTTATACGCGCGTGCAGAAAAAAGTATCGAAAACAGGTACGTATCGAAAATAGGTGAATGGACACATTAACGTTTGCAATATATGTCTAGATGAAATTTACGGATTTTAGCGCCAAATGACTAGCGTTATGACGTCAAACCGCTGACGTGACGTCATTTTCCAAGTATTTTGAAAATTCCTAGTATTAAACCCACTTTAATAATGAAATTAAACAATATCAATTTGTTTTGCTCATGAAAGGTGGTTGATGAAATAAATCAGTTATTTGGTCTGTTACTGACCCACTACGGAACATTTTTGTGTTCATCTTCATAAACACAATTTACAGTTGTAATATTGTTAGTGAGTTCCGTAATTTTTGATAGAAAAAAATGTGATTTTAAAGGAAGAATCGATAAATGGCGGCCATTTTGTCGACTTTTGACTTCTACTGACCCACTATAGAAATTTACTGACCTACTATAGAAATTTAGGGGGTCACCACGTGACTGCTCTTGTCCAATGAAATCGCTAGTTTCTAGTGGAAGGTGAAATAAATGTAAATTGTACAACAATCTACAAATGAAAGTATAAATATTTGTATAGCGTTGAACACATTTTAGCAAAAGGAGAGAAATATTCACTCTTCACCAATTTCTCCATATGTCAAACTGATTTCAAAAGATGCTCCAGATGCATATTAACTCAATCTATTCGAATTCTTTGCTGTCCGCGTAAATGGAGTTTAGAAGAGTCGCTAAAAATGAGCCGTTCCAAGCAAAAAACAACTTTATACAACATTATACTTAATGTATCGACCTATCTGGGCCGACACATTCAGTCACAGGGGGATAAATGTATGGAGTAATGATTCCTGAAACAGAAAATCCACAGGAGGCGAAAAGTGTTAGCCTGCGCGACATGCTTCGGCTGATCTACAATGTTGGTTTTTTCTCGTAATTCAAATGATTCAAATTTGCTTCAGATCAGACTTTAACATTTCCTCTCACATAACAAACCTGTAGACGATTGTGAAAATAACTAGGCAATATTCTATATAAGTACATGTTTTTATAAGAGAAAGTTTAATTATTTAAAAAGACAATTTATTCTTTTGCCACAATGTTTTCATCAGTCGCCTGATTTAGAGGCGTCAGAAAGCGTCTGTATGTGGGAAAGGGTTGCTTAATGTCCCCTATGTTCGATAGACAGCCAGATACAAGGGGAAAAACAACAGGCATTGTGTGAATAAATAGAGCTCATTGATTTTCCAGACCCCTACCCTAGAATTCCAGGGCACCTGCTTGTTTTGTATGAATTCGATAGTCCAATGTATGATCTTTTCAAATACGGGAATACCTCGCAGGGCAAAAACAAAACTTAGAAGTAAAGGTCCGCTAGTTTTATGACAGTATGTATTTAACCCTTTCCCACTTAAAACAAATATGTAGCAAACGGATTTGAAAAACATCTAGGTGAAACTATGAAAAACACTCTGTTTATGTCAGAATAATTATTGAATATAGAGTTGAAAATATTAGTTATTGGGTTTGTTACTGACCCACTACGGAAATATAGGGGGTCTGTAGGATTAATAGGGGGCGAGGCGATAGCCGAGTCCCCCTATTAATCCTACAGACCCCCTATATTTCCGTAGTGGGTCAGTAACAAACCCAATAATTGATTTATTTCATCGACCACCTTTCATGAGCAAAGAAAATTGATATTGTTTCATTAACATTAACGTTTACAATATGTCTAGAAGAAATTTACGGGTTTTGGCGCCAAATGACTAGCGTTATGACGTCAAAAACCGCT
Source organism: Serripes groenlandicus (assembly GCA_031761405.1). Classification (NCBI taxonomy): domain Eukaryota; kingdom Metazoa; phylum Mollusca; class Bivalvia; order Cardiida; family Cardiidae; genus Serripes; species Serripes groenlandicus. Next base: position 1,633,863 of record JASEVX010000031.1, on the reverse strand, counting down.
GACGTGACGTCATTTTCCTAGTATTCGGTCCCAATATTTTTAAAATTCCTAGTATTAAACCCACTTTAATAATGAAATGAAACTTGGTCATGAAAGGTGGTTGATGAAATAAATCAGTTATTTAGTCTGTTACTAACCCTCTACGGAAAAAATATTGTGTTAATTTTCATATATTTTTTTTTTGTTTTGCTTCGCGATTTCATAGAGAGTGATCAGGTTTTTTTGTTCATACCCCCATAAAAACGAAAAAAAGGCTCTCCATTCCTTAAAAACACAATTTACAGTTGTAATATTGTTAGTGATTTACGTCATTTTGGGATAGAAAAAGGTGATTTTAAAGGAAGAATGGATGAATGGCGGCCATTTTGTCGACTACTGACCCACTATAGAAATTTACTGACCCACTATAGAAAAATAGTGGGTCACCACGTGACTTCTCTTGTCCAATGAAAAGGCCAGTTTCTAGTGGGAGGTGAAATAACAATATTTAGAGGTTTTCAAGGTCGTCTGCTGCAGAGTTTGTGTATATTTTCATTAAAACTCCAAAACGGCAAACGCGGGTCAAGTCGGTCATTAATCGACCCGCTAAGATTATATTTCGTTTATTTATATTTCTTACCTAATCTGGGTATTCTAATTATATGAATAATGTAGACATGTGGTACAAACTGATTGGACACTATATCTACAATAATCCAAAACTGTTGTAGAGACTTTTCGAAACGACTTTTAACTCCTCTTCAACATTAAATAACATTGTCGTTAAATAAAAATTGCTCGTTTTTTTTTTAATTTTCTTTCACCCTTGTAAGATCGCATTTTTATCAATCAAGAAATATGGTCGATGAGAAGACGAGAAATGGTGAATAAATTGATTAAACATTTCCCTCATACGGACGACAGTTGAGATATTAGAAGGAGCAGATTTTGAAATGTTATTGTAAAAAGGAGAAATCCTTTCCCAAATGTTTCAAACGTTTCCCCTCATACAACAAATAAGCAATATACGTCGACTCGATTTAATCCCTAGCTGGTCGGTAGAGCGGATCGGGGGCACCATTAGAGAGTAATTATGTGACAGGTAACTATGAATACCTATTGCTTTGGACTCGGATTTATTAATAAACGATTTTCCCATGCGTATGCAAATGATCTCAAATTAGATAGATCTACGTAGAAATTACATGAGATTACTGATTTATTTTTTAAAATTTATGTATGCATAAACAATTATGATCAAGAAATATATACATGTAGAATTTCCTAAATTTATTAATAAAGATTTTCTGACGCGTTTGCAAATAATCGCAAATTAGTTTTATTTGGGTTTTACGCAGCTTTCAACATTATTTCAGTTATATCACGGCATTCACTTTTTCATGAGTCCTGGGTAAACTAGAAAGGTTGTTTTTATGAAAAAACATATGTCTCCCCATTGCAGTTTGTCAATGACTATTAAAATATTGAACAAGGGGAGATAACTTTGCAACGAAGTAGCCCAGAGTTATAATTCTTGCAAGGTGCACAACTTCACATTGCCATCTATCTATATTCCAAGTTTCAATAAATTCCTTTAAGTACTTTCTTAGTTCTGCTCTGGAGAAAGTTTACACTATTAAAATATTGAACAAGGGGAGATAAATCATAATAATTGCAAGGTGCACAACTTCATATTGCCATCTATCTTAATTCCAAGTTTCAATAAATTCCTTCAAGTAGTTTCTGAGTTCTACTCTGGACAAAGTTTACACTATTAAAATATTGAACAAGGGGGAGATAACTCATAATTATTTCAAGGTGCACAACTTCACATTGCCATCTATCTATGTTTCAAGTTTCAATAAATTCCTTCAAGTAGTTTCTGAGTTCTGCTCTGGACAAAGTTTACACTATTAAAATATTGAACAAGGGGGAGATAACTCATAATTATTGCAAGGTGCACAACTTCACATTGCCATCTATCTATATTCCAAGTTTCAATAAATTCCTTCAAGTAGTTTCTGAGTTCTGCTCTGGACAAAGTTTTCACAATTAAAATATTGAACAAGGGGGAGATAACTCCGTTATGGTCGGAACATGGGTTCTGCACATCGCCTTCGTGAGGTGAACATCTGACACAAGTTTCATGAAAATCCTTCAAGCCGTTTTGGAGATATGGAGCGGACACGAAAAACAGGCTCAAACCTTTGACCTTCAAGCCTGACCTTGACCTTGAACCGGTATGGTCGGAACATGGGTTCTGCACATCGCCTTCGTGAGGTGAACATCTGACACAAGTTTCATGAAAATTCTTCAAGCCGTTTTGGAGATATGGAGCGGACACGAAATTAAGGCTCAAACCTTTGACCTTCAAGTCTGACCTTGACATTGAACCTGTATGGTCGGGACATGGGTTCTGCACATCGCCTTCATGAGGTGAACATCTGACACAAGTTTCATGAAAATCCTTCAAGCCGTCTTGGAGATATGGAGCGGACACGATTTGGGACAGACGGACAGACAGACAGACAGACAGACAGACAGAAGGACAGACAGACAGACGCCCAGGACAAAAACAATATATCTCCCCTGTATACAGGGGGAGACATAATAAACCAGTACTAGGCTAGAATATGGAACACCCGGTTCCAAATACCCAACGCTATATCGTAAATTAGATCTACACGGAAATTACATGAGACAAACTGATTTTTTTTCAAAATTTATTTATGCATAAACAATTATGATCAGGAAATATATACATGCAGAATTTCCTAAGAATGCGAAATTTAAAACATTTGAGAAAAGTGTAACCTAGGATAAGCATGCATATACGTACAAGTTTATCTTTTGCTGCACTTATCGCTTTTTTTTATTCGGACTATGTAGTCTGATCTCTGTCAGTACTATTAAGTAAAATATAAAACAGCATATACTCACACGAATACCTAAAACATCACTGCTAGTTTCAATTCAAGTGTATGAGCTGAGATGCAGAATCCGCATAAGTCATAAACTCTAGAACACCAGTTTCATACCTCTCTTTCAGGATACTTAATCTAGGATCAATAGTCTGGTAGCGCTTTGCACGAGGGCGAGTTGTTCCATCGACAGCTCTTTGTATTAACCCAATATCATTTGCGTTCTGAATGTCTTTGAACATCTTAATGGCTGTAAATAAGTTGGTTGGAGTATTGTGTCATTTTCTTAAGTTTGCTGTGCCATCCTTCGATGTTGTTGGTAGTGCGTGAGCTCTTTGTGCCAAGGTGGTTCCACATCGGTATGTCGCCCTCTACCTATTGTTCGGTAACGTAGTCTGTGATTGCATGGTTCTGTGAGTTCCGTTAGATTGGCGTCGTCTCTGTCTTCTAATGACTGGAACCAGAAGTCTTCTATCTTGTCTAAGGGAAGCAGAGGCAGGATTGCTGCCCGTCGGACGAGTGTATTCACATCAATTAAGTAACAGAACAGTTTATTTTTGTTTTAAAAAAAAAAGATTAAAAGGCACAGTTTTTAATTAATTTGTTCAGCAGAGACCTTGGTACAATTACAATGCCTAAACCTAGAAGTTTGACCATTTCTATGAACACTTGACACAGAGAAGCCAACATTTATGATGCGATTCACATTTCTTATAGTATGTAATACGGTGAAGTTCATTTTATTTCCTTGTTATTTGGAAGATTATAAGATACGCGCTACCACAAAAGGGGCCTGACTCAATTTTGTGTCGTCTGCAAGGTGGACAGATACAGTAAATATGTTTAAAACTATTAAACTGGTCGCCTAAAATGCCTAATTTTTGTGTCGTCTGCAAAGATTGACACATACAGTAAAACTTCCAAAACTGTAACTGGTCACCTAAAGTATCTCAATTTTGTGTCGTCTGCAAAGATGGATGAGGCCAGTGAAACATTTTCAAAACTATGAAACTGATCGCCTAATATACCTTTTGTACAATGCCTATAACCTAGAAGTTTACCCATTTATATGAGCACTTGACACAGTAAAGCCTAAATGTATGATGCGATTCAAATTTCTTATAATATGTAATGTGTTCTTTTTATTTCCTTATTATCGAAGGACTATAAGTTGCGCACTAGTACAAAAGGGGCCTGACTCAATTTTGTGTCGTCTGGGAAGATGGAGAGATTCAGTATATCTGTTTAAAACTATTAAACTGGTCTCCTAAAATGACTCATTATTGTGTCGTCTGTAACGATGGACACATAAATTAAAATGTTACAAAACTGAAACTGGCGCCTAAAATGCCTCATTTTTGTGTCGTCTTGAAAGATGGACACATACAGTAAAATTGTTACAAAACTGAATCTGGTCTCCTAAAATGCCCCAATTTTGTGTCGTCTGCAAAGATGGACGCACAGAGTAAAACTGTTTCAAAACTATGAAACTGATGGCCTAAAATGCCTCTTTGTTGTGTCGTCTGCAAAGATGGACACGTACAGTAAAACTTTTAATTATTGCATTGTCTGCAAAGATGGACACATACAGTCAAACTGTTACAAGCCTGAAACTGGTCTCCTAAACTGCCTCAATTATGTGTCGTTTGCAAAGAAGGATGCTCACAGTAGAACTGTTTCAAAACTATGTAATTGATTGCCTAAAATGCCTTAGTACAATGCCTAAACCTAGAAGTTTGACCATTTCTTGACACAGTAAAGCTGAAATGTATAATGGGATTCATAAATTTCTTATAATATGTAGTGCGTTCATTTTGCCTTGTTATTTGAAGGTCCCCTTAAATGCCTCATTTTTGTGTCTTCTGCAACGATGGACACATACAGTAAGACTGTTACAAAACTGAAACAGGTCACCTAAAGTACCCCAATTTTGCATCGTCTGCAAAGATGGACGCGCATTTTTCTGATGCCACATTTCAGCATTGCTTTGAACTAGTCAATATCCCTTGAACAATTTATGTAGAGGGTTAATTAAAGAACGTTTTTTGCCACACTATCTTGACATAAGACATGCAGTTTAAGAGGAAAATTGTTATTTTACTCCCTTTCTGATACCGCCTGGCAGCATTGATCTTAAACCACTCTGGAAAGGGCAACATAATGTTTTTTTAAGCCAAATTATCTTGAAACAAGACCACAAACTCTGATGAGGCCTGGCAACATTGTTTTTTTATTTAATAAATATGACTAGAATAATTGTATGGATTGTCACATAAGGAAGATTAATGCAACAGTGTTATAACTTTGAAATTATACCAGCAACTTCCTTTTTTCTCATGCGACATGTGGATAATAGTTTTCAACCAATCAATATGATTTGAATATTTTGAGGGTTACATATTAGTAACATAAGGAACTTTCCTGCCAAATTATACAGAAATACCAGAATACCTAAACATTGTGTCACTTTACTTCTTTTCTGATGGGGTAGTTTCCAGAATTCAACACATAATGTATTACTTTGAACATTTTGAAAGAGGACACCAAATCAATATTTCCGTGCAGTTCAGTTAAAATTGGTCAAGTAGTTTAAAAGCAGCTGTTGTTTAAATAAATAGTTGCTGGTGGATATTGCATGATGGATTAAGGATTATCACAAAAGCTGTGCTGATATTGATTAAATTGTATGTATTTAGCTACAGTGTCATTTTTCCCCCACTGAGATTTGAACTCAGAACTCCTGGCTAGACCAGGTGTTTTACCAGTTAAAACTATAAGGTTTCAAAATGTAGCTAAACACATTTAATTTACGATCAAGATTATTTTATTTGTCCTCAAAGAAAGTCACAACTGGTAAATGCATCATGTTCTTTACCAAAAAAAGGAATTCCTAATAATTCAGAGCTTGTGATAGTTTAATTGTAATTTAAACAAGAGCTGTCAGAGGACAGCATGCTCAACTATTCCACCGCTTATTTGATTACCAAGATAATGGACTCTAATGTAATTTGCATTATATGCAGGATAGAGTTATTTAACTTGATTATTTTCATAGGTGTGATGGTTGGGAAGGGTTGTATAACGTTTCAATGGAATGCATCAAGTAGTTACTAAGATATGAACTCTTAATGTAGTTGCACGCAAACCTTTAACCATAGGGTAACTATTTGCACCATATGCAACTAGTTCAAAGTTGTTGCAAAAAATAGTGTTTTTTTCGTTAAAGGTCAAAGTGACCTTGACCTTTGACCTTATGATCCCATGACCTGTTTCAGTCAAGTGCTGATCATGACCATTACCCAAACTAAGTTTCAGGGTCATAGGCCTAAGCAATCAGTAGTTTAAAAGCAATGGATGTTTCTGTACTGAAGGTCACAGTGAACTTGACCTTTGATCTATTGACTCCAAACTATTAAAGAGTTTTAATTATATAAAGTGTCTAACAAATGATGTTTTTCTTAACATTGAATTGTTATCTTTCAACACTTTAATATTCTTATTACTGTTTAGACTTATGCAACCATGTCCCTTATATCATCTCATGTATTTGCTATGTAAAACATGAGTATAAGAGTTTTTCAAATGCAATTACAAGTAGAACAAGAAGAACTTTGATGCAAAGCATCAAAGACGTCGCGCATGATTTTGAAGCATGACTTAAAGGAAGAAGATGCAGTTCAGTACATTTAAAAAACCTGTGCAAGCAGACAGGATGTAAATATTTCGAACAAGAAGGCCAAGATGTGCCTATATTGCTTACCTGGCTACCATAGCCTATATAAAAAGATTAGAAAGGGTCAATATTGACATAGGGATTAAACGTTTTATATGCTACGATCTATGTGATATTCAGCATGTGAAGTTTAGTCGTGAAATGACAAGTTTAGTCCTAAAATCATTTGGTTTACGGTTTGCTTAACATTCACTGCAACTATGTGTCATACAAGCTGAAGTTTCTCAAGTGTTGTTTATCAATAAACTGTTTTAAATCCTCTAACTAGATCCATTAGATAAACGAGAGGGCCATGATGGCCCTGGATCGCTCACCTTAATTATACAATGTACTGCAATGCAAAACACATCAAGACAATTATTCTGAATGCAACCTCCACAGTGTTAACAAAATTTTCCTTCATTTGGCCTAGTGATCTATATTTTTATACCTGATATGACCCATATTCCAACATGGACTAGATATCATCAAGACAACATTCTGACAAATTTTCAACTTGCTCAAAGTAAAACTGCGGCTTCCGGAGTTTGAACAATATTTTCCTTTATTGACCTTGTTTCTGACCCAATATAGTCCATATTCGAACTTGATCTAGATATAATTCAGACAAACATTCTGACCAAATTTCAAGCTGCTGAAGAAAAAACTAGAACTGTGGGTACGAAACGGAATCCTAGTTTCATTTTAAGCATTATGTCTGACATGGAAAGAATGTTGTGAGGTGCTTAAAAACTATTTATATAATCATATACTTGTGAGGAGGAGGCTCAAACTTACAATATGGCTCGGCAAAACACTCCCGAGTCTGCACATTTTGGTTGTCTTTACAAGCATGTCAAACATGTAGGTAACTCTAATGATAACCGGAACATTGCAAACTAGAACTATCATTGAAGATGATAAATACCCCCTATATAAACAGCACTTTGACCTACACCATAACTTAATAAGTAAATGGGATATAACTCTGTAAAATAGCATGTATTGTAACCCCTTTAGGATATGCACATTAAATTTTCCTCTTGGTATAGAAGCTTCATGTAAAATTTTATTGAATTCCACCCAGTGGTTTGTAAGAAATAGGCCGGACAAAATATGGCTTCCGACCGACACAGTGACTCCTATATACCCACTCTTCTTCGAAGGGGGTATAATAATTCTCATATTTCGCACTAATATGTTTTCGTGACACAAAGATTAAACAAAACAACATGACTCCCATTGCCTAGCAATAAACATATCATGTGACAAATTTGTCTTACAATAAACTGAGTGACCACAATTTGTGACAAATGGGCCATGATCAACCGTTTTGAATGAATCACAATAGCACCAGCTTACCTGCAACAATGGACACATACAGTAAAACTGTTACAAAACTGAAACTGGTCGCCTAAAATGCATCGATTTTGTGTGGTCTGCAAAGATGGTCGCGCCCAGTGAAACATTTTCAAAAGTATGAAACTGATCGCCTAAAATACCTTTGTACAATGCTTCAACCTAGAAGTTTGCCCATTTATATGAGCACTTGACACAGTAAAGCCTAAATGTAATATGAGTATAGGAGCTACATATACCAGGTAAACATTTAATAAATTTTGTGATCGGTAAATAATAGCCACTTGCTTGCAGCACGATCAGTTATTTACGTCAATTACGAGTCCTACTGACCTAAGCAAAGAAAATAAAAATCATCATCAGGTTAAGCTTATATTAAACATAAAAATATAGCCAAGATTTTAAATCCATGAAATTATGATGACAGATACAACAAATAATCAACTTGCCCTTCATAAAGTACTTCAAATAAAATGATTCAATAATTTACGGAACTAAATTTGTGACAAGTCAAACTAACGTTTCCTATAATTTCTGTTGTTTTCCTTTTGGTTATTTATTCATCATTTGCGTTACGCTAATAGAACGACGTCATATTACAGGAATTTGGATTTGTTACTTCCGGAAAGTCAAAAAACCCTTATGAGTTTTAGAAATAGACGACGAGTGCATGTTATTAAACGGAAAGTATCACACATAAAATTACTTGTGCTCGTTCCTTTATCAAGTATGTATTATCATATTTAATTATTTTCTTTTCATCCAATTAAAACGTAGCAAAATCGTGACTGCATCGAAAAATCCACTCTGGACACAATTTTTGGAAAGACGGTATAGCAAAGTTTTGCAAAGTTTATACACATAACCTATTGATGGGAAACATCGCCGGCTTCGCCGTCGATTTGTTTACCCATATGCATGATGCGATTCAAATTTCTTATAATATGTAATGCGTTCTTTTTATTTCCTTGTAATCGTAGGACTATAAGTTGCGCACTAGTACAAAATGGGCCTGACTCAATTTTGTGTCGTCTGGGAAGATTGACAGATACAGTATATATGTTTAAAACTATTAAACTGGTCACCTAAAATGCCTTATTTTTGTAAATTTTGCAACGATGAACACATATTGTAGTAAAATTGTTACAAAACTGTTATGTTACGGATCGCCTCATTTTTGTGTCATCTGCAAAGATGGTCAAATACAGTAAAACTGTTACAAACTGAAACTGGTTGTCTAAAATGCCTCAATTTTGTGTCATCTGCAAAGGACGCGCACAGTAAAGCTGTTTCAAAACTATGATACTGAACTTCTAAAACGCCTTAGTGCATGGTACAATGCCCAAATCTAGAAGTTTGCACATTTCTAAGAACATTTGACACAGTAAAGCCTGAATGTATGATGCGATTCAAGGTGGACAGATACAGAAAATATGTTCAAAACCATTAAACTGGTCGCCTAAAATGCCTCATTTTCGTTTCGTCTGCAACGATGGACACACACAGTAATAGTTTTACAAAACTGAAACTGGTCGCCTAAAATGCATCATTTTGTGTCGTCTGCAAAGATGTTATGCACAGTAAAACTGTTGCAAAGGCTAACTATATTTTGCGGAACGGAACGGAATGGAACAAGTGATGGGGCGCCAGACAGGGACTATCTGTTTCCATACTTATATATATACCTACGGTTTAATAAACATTTAGTAATATCTGGTTCAGCAGGGGCATACTGTTATTAACTGTCTCTTTTATGTGTCGATATAAAAAAATAAACAATAAATCAAATTTGTGTCGGTACTCACTAATGCATGTCTTTACTGTTATACGATTGAAATATCTATCATGTGTGGATTTAAATGAATAACTCTGTGAAAGCTAGTGAGAAACTAGTTTGAAAAAGCGCTTGTCTCCCCATTTGTGTGGTCGTAGGTGAGGAAAAGAAATGATGGAGATGAATTTCGTAGTTTTAGACTGGAGAGGAAGCAACAGTGACAATCCTCAGTTATTGAGCTGAAACCATTTTTCAGCTGACGGTTACCTTGGCCTAGTGACCTCAAAATCAATAGGTGTCATTTGCTGGTGGTCACCAACCTGCACACCAAGTATGAAGTTCCTGGGCCCTTTAGTTATTGAGTGGAAACCATTTTTTAGTCCAAGGTCACCGCAACCTTGACCTTTGACTCCTGACATCAAAATAAATAGGGGTCATCTGCTGGTGGTGACCAACCTCCACACCAAGTATTTACTTCCATGGCCAAAGCATTCTAGTTATTAAGCAAAAATAATTTTTCAGCTCATTGTTACCGTGACCTTGACTTTTGACCTTATGACCTCAACATCAAACAAAATCTATAAGGGTCATCTATTGGTTAGGACCAACCTGCACACCAGGTATGAAGTTCCTCGACATAAGCATTCTTTAGTTATTGAGAGGAAACCATTTTTCCGCTGAAGGTAACCATGAACTTGACCTTTGACATAGTGACCTCTACTGGTCATGACCAACCTGCATACCAAGTATGAAGTACCTATGCCCAAGCGTTATTCAGTTATTGAGCAAAAACAAGTGTGACGGACCTGACCTTGACCACTGTGACCTTGACCTTTAACCTAGTGACTTCAAAATTAATAGGGGTCATTTGCTGGTGGAGTCCAACCTGCAAACCAAGTATGAAGTTCCTGGGCCCAAGCAAAAACAATTTTTCAGCTCATTGTCACTGTGACCCTTGACTTTAGACGTACTGACCTCAAAACCAATAGGGATCTTCTACTGGGCATGGCCAACCTTCATACCAAGTATGGAGTTCCTCGGCCCAAGCATTCTTCAGTTATTGAGCGGAAACCATGTTTTACCTCACAAGGTCACCATGACCTTGACCTTTGACCTTCTGACATCAAAATAAATAGGGTCAGCTACTGGTCATGATCAACCTGCATACCAAGTATAAAGTTCCTACACCCAAGCGTTCTTCAGTTATTGAGCGGAAACAAGTGTGACAGACGGAAGGACGGACGGAAGGATGGAACGGGCAAAAACAATATGTCACCCCCATGTATGGGGGAGACATAATAATCAACATATATTCTTAAGGAACTGGTCAAACTATAATTATTAAAAGAATGCAAATATATACATTTTGAATTGGGTGAAAATAGATGCTTTATGCTTTTGTTCCGTTCCGCAAAATACAGTTACCCACACAGGTATCACCTCTTATTCAATTCAATTCAAGTATTTAGGCCTCTGGCCCATATACATTAATATTTACAAATAATACAATATGAATGACATTATTGAGATATATTATAGAAATAATTATTGAGATATATTACAGAAACAATTATTGAGATATATATTACAGAAACAATTATTGAGATATATTATAGAAATAACAAGAAATATGTGAGCTACTGCTCACTAGTGATACCCCCGCTCATGTTTTGAAAGACATATGTGATGGTGGGGTAAAGGGCCATAACTCCGTGAAAAATCATCCAACCGGAACGCAAACACGATATGCGCATCTACACTTGGTGGTGATCCTTCCTATGAAGTTTCATAAAATTCCAAAAAGCGGTTGCAGAGAAATAGCCCGGAAATGAATTTAGTCATACATAGCCTGATGGTGGAGTAAAGGGCCATGAGTAAAGGGCCATAACTCCGTGAAAAATAATCCAACCGGAACGCAAACACGATATGCGCATCTACACTTGGTGGTGATCCTTCCTATGAAGTTTCATAAAATTCCAAAAAACGGTTGCAGAGAAATATAGCCCGGAAATGAATTTAGTCATACATAGCCTGATGGTGGGGTAAAGGGCCATAACTCCGTGAAAAATAATCCAACCGGAACGCAAACATGATATGCGCATCTACACTTGGTGGTGATCCTTCCTATGAAGTTTCATCAAATTCCAAAAAGCAGTTGCAGAGAAATAGCCCGGAAATGAATTTAGTCATACATAGGGGTAAAGGGCCATAACGCAAACACGATATGCACATCTACACTTGGTGGTGATCCTTCCTATGAAGTTTCATCAAATTCCAAAAAGCGGTTGCAGAGAAACAGCCCGGAAACGAAAGTGTTACGGACGGATGGACGGACGGAAGGACGGACGGACGGAAGGACGGACATGGGTAAAACAGTATACCCCCCCTTTCCTTCGGAACCGGGGGTATAATTATTGAGATATATAATACAGAAACAACTAGAACTATCACTATAAAGGTGATTAATACTCCCGCCCCAACCCCTGACACATATTATATCTCACAGTATTATCTTTGACTCAGACAATTTGACAGGCTGATGCCACACAAAACAGCTCCATTTTGCCATGTTTCAAGGAAATCCGGTCGAAATTGAAGGAGGAGTATGTCGAACCAGATTAGATTTTAAGACAAGAGGCCCATGAGGGCCTATGCTCTACTGGTATGGTTCTTTGGTCATTTTCAATCCAGAGCATGTATGTATGGTGAAGATCGGATAGTAAATGGAGGCTCTTTTGTGTTCACAAGCTGTATTAATAGCAATTTTTACAATTTCATGGGCCATAATCCAGTCTTGCATGGGCGGATCTAGCTGGTTTTCAAAAGGAACCAAGCTCTCATCAATATTTAACTACTATCTAAGTTTGGTGAAGATCAGATAGTAAATGGAGCCTCTATTGTGTTCACATGCTCAATTATAGCAATTTGGACAATTTCAAGGGCCATAATCCAGTCTTGCATGGGCGGATCTGGCTGGTTTAGGAAAGGAACCGAGCTCTCATGGATATCTTACTACTGTATAAGTTTGGTTGGGATACAATCAAAAGTGAAGACTATCGTGTTAAAAAGTTCTTTTATAGCAATTTTGACCATTTCAAGGGCCATAATCCAGTCATGCATTGGCGGATCTGGCTGGTTTTCGAAAGGAACCGAGCTCTCATGGATATCTAACTACTGTATAAGTTTGGTTGAGATACAATCAAAAGTGAAGACTGTATCGTGTTAACAAGAAATTGTTTACGGACGCACGCACGCACGCACGCACGGACGACGGACACATCGCCACGACATAAGCCCTTCTGGCCTTTGGCCAGTAGAGCTAAACAAGAGGGCCATGATGGCCCTGGATCGCTCACCTGATTTTTTTTTTTCAATTTAACTATATAAGCCCCGCCCCTTGGCGGCCATAGTTTACGACCAATCAACTTGGCTTGAAGGAATCTGATAGAGGGTCACCCTAGGAACATTTCCACAACATTATTTGAAAATCAGCCTGACACTTTTGGAGGAGAAGATTTTTTAAGTTTTCACTATAGCCATATAAGGCAAAATAGCCCTGTCCACTGGCGGCCATGTTTTTTGACCAATCAACATGGCTTGAAGGAATCTGAAAATGGGTCACTTAAGGAACATTTCTACAAAATTATTTGAAAATCAGCCTGACACTTTCGGAGAAGAAGATTTTTTAAGTTTTCACTATAGCCATGCATATAAGGCAAAATAGCCCCGCCCGACTGGCGGCCATGTTTTTCAACCAATCAACATGGCTTGAAGGAATCTGATAGAGGGTCATCCATGGAACATTTCTACTAAATTATTTGAAAATCGGTCTGACACTTTCGGAGGAGAAGATTTTTTAAGTTTTCACTATAGCCATATAAGGCAAAATAGCCCCGCCCCCCTGACGGCCATGTTTTTTGACCAATCAACATGGCTTGAAGGAATCTGATAGAGGGTCATCCAAGGAACATTTCTACAAAATTATTTGAAAATCGGTCTGACACTTTCGGAGGAGAAGATTTTTTAAGTTTTCACTATAGCCATATAAGGCAAAATAGCCCCGCCCCCCCTGGCGGCCATGTTTTTTGACCAATCAACATGGCTTGAAGGAATCTTATAGAGGGTCATCCAAGGAACATTTCTACAAAATTATTTGAAAATCTGCCAACCAGTTTGGGAGAAGAAGAATTTTGAAGTTTTTTTCATTTCGTTGCCATGGAAACCAGAATTCTGCATGGATCCCAAAAATTTGAAGGAAATCTGGTGAGGTCATTGAGAGGATGCTTTCTGTGAAGTTTCATCCCAATTGACCAACTGGTTACTGAGGAGAAGAAGTTGACGCACGACGCACGACGCACGATGGACGCCGGACAAAAGGCGATCACAATAACTCACCTTGAGCAAAGCTCAGGTGAGCTAAAAACAAGAGGCCCAAGAGGGCCAGTATTGCTCCACGGCCATAAGGCAAAAATCAAATCTCCAAACAGCCCTGCCCCCTAGTGGCCATATCTTTTACCAACCACCATGGCTTAAAGGAATCTTGTAGAGTGTCACCCAAGGAATGTTTCTGCAAAATTATTTGAAAATCGGCCTGACACTTTCGGAGGAGAAGATTTTTTAAGTTTTCACAATAGCCATATAAGGCAAAATAGCCCCACCCCATGGCGGCCATATTTTTGAACCAATCAACATGGCTTGAAGGAATCTGATAGAGGGTCACCCAAAGAACATTTCTACAAAATTATTTGAAAATCTGCTCAACACTTTCGGAGAAGAAGATTTTTTAAATTTTCACTATGGTCATATAGAGCAAAATAGCCCCGCCCTCTGGCGGCCATATTTTTCGACCAATCAACATGGCTTGAAGGAATCTGATAGAGGGTCACCCAATGAACATTTCTACAAAATTATTTGAAAATCGGCTGAACACTTTCGGAGAAGAAGATTTTTTAAGTTTTCACTATGGTCATATAAGGCAAAATAGCCCCGCCCTCTGGCGACCATGTTTTTCGACCAATCAACATTTCTTGAAGGAATCTAATAAAGGGTCACCCAAGGAACATTTCTACAAAATTATTTGAAAATCGGCCTGACACTTTCAGAGAAGAAGATTTTTTAAGTTTTCACTATTTTTTTCTTTTGGTTGCCATGGAAACCAGAATTATGGATGGATAAAAAAAAAATGAAGGAATTTAAGAGAGGACATTGAGAGGATGCTTCCTATGAAGTTTCAACCAAATTGGCCAAGTGGTTAGTGAGAAGAAGTCGTTTAAAGGAAAAAGTTTACGCACGCACGCACGGACGCACGACGGACAATTCGCCATGACATAAGCTTGACTGGCTTTCAGCCAGTGGAGCTAAAAATCATATTTCAAGGTCAGAGGTCAAGGTCACAGGGACATGAAATTTGCGTCTTGCACATCTACTACTCCTGATTAACATTTATGCCAAGTATGAAGTAAATCAGGTTAAAACTGAAGGAGGAATACAACAGATTAGATTTTAACAAAACAAAATCCTATTTCAAGGTCAGAGGTGAAGGTCACATGAACACGAAATTTGATTCTTGCACATCTACTACTCCTGATTAACATTTATGCCAAGTATCAAGTAAATCAGGTTGAAACTGAAGGAGGAATACAACAGATTAGATTTTAACAAAAAAAATCCTATTTCAAGTTCAGAGGTCAGGGCCAAAATCACAGGTTCATGAAATTCGCGTGTTGCACATCTACTACTCCTGATTAACATTTATGCCAAGTATGAAGTAAATCAGGTTGAAAATAAAGGAGGATTACAACATATTAGATTTAAACAAACAAAAAAATCCTATTTCAAGGTTAGAGGTCAAGGTGAAGGTCACAGGGACATGAAATTTGCGTCTTGCACATCTACTACTCCTGATTAACATTTATGAAGTAAATCAGGTTGAAACTGAAGGAGGAGTACAACGGAACAGATTTTACGGACAGACCGACCGACAGACCGACCCAACGACCACCCGACCGACAGGCTGATTCCAGTATAGCCCCTTCAAACTATGTTTGTGGGGGTATAATTATTGAGATATATTCTTAAAATATTGAAATAGTTATATGATTATAAACAAGAGGGCCATGATGGCCTTGGAATTGCTCACCTGATTTTTTTTTTCACTTTAGCCATATAAGCCCCACCCCCTGGCAGCCATAGTTTCTGACCAATCAACTTGGCTTGAAGGAATCTGATAGAGGGTCCACCTAGGAACATTTCTACAAAATTATTTGAAAATCGGCCTTACACTTTTGGAGGAGAAGATTTTTTAAGTTTTCACTATAGCCATATAATGCAAAATAGCCCTGCCGTGACTGGCGGCCATGTTTTTTGACCAATCAACATGGCTTGAAATAACATTTCTACAAAATTATTTGAAAATCGGCCTGACTTTCGGAGAAGAAGATTTTTTATGTTTTCAATATAGCTATATAAGGCAAAATAGCACCGCCCCCCCTGGCGGCCATGTTTTTCGACCACTCAACTTGGCTTGAAGGAATCTGATAAGAGGTTCATCCAAGGAACATTTCTACAAAGTTATTTGAAAATCGGCCTGACACTTTCGGAGGAGAAGAATTTTTTAAGTTTTCACTATAGCCATATAATGCAAAATAGCCCCACCCCCCTGGCGGCCATGTTTATCGACCAATCAAGATGGCTTAAAGGAATCTCATAGAGGGTCATCCAAGAAACATTTCTACAAAATTATTTGAAAATCTGCCAACCAGTTTGGGAGAAGAAGAATTTTGAAGTTTTTTTGCATTTCGTTACCATGGGAACCAGAATTTTGCATGGATCCCAAATATTTTAAGGAATTCTTGTGAGGACATTGAGAGGATGCTTTCTGTGAAGTTTCATCCCAGTTGACCCACTGGTTACATCTCGGAGAAAATGTTGACGGACGACGGATGATGGACGACGGACATTGGACATAGGGCGATCACAATAACTCACCTTGAGCACTTCGTGCACAGGTGAGCTAACAAACATTTAAACTATACAGTGTTTAAAGATATAATTCAGGCAAAATAAAACGCCGAATGAATGAGTGTGTGGTTGATTGACTGTTGTAGTTAATGAATGTGTTGGTGATCGAGAGCATGACTGAGTGAATGTATGTGTGTGGCTTATTGAGCATTGGAGTGAATGAATGTATGGGGGTGTTTGAGTGTTTTGAGTGAGTGAGTGAATAAGTGTGTGGAGTGAGTGGGAGAGTTAGATTGTTTTGGTGGGTGGTAAAATGAATGGGTTGGTGGATGAGTATTTGAATATATGTGAGTGGTAGAACCAAATTGATAAGTGGTAATGTAAGTCGGGCAAACAACTTTACACTTCATTGAATGTATCCTTATTTTTCAAAAAATTATTGCTTTCTAACATGAAATGCCTCAAAGAGTTACTTTGCAACAGACCTTATTGCAGCTATGTTATTTAATGTAAAGATACTATTGAATACATGTTCATTTCTACAACGATTCTAATACGGTTTGAAGTAAATCAGTCTTAATGGTTCATATATAGGACAATAAAACAAGAGGGCCATGATGGCCCTGGATCGCTCACCTTAATTATACAATGTACTGCAATGCAAAACACATCAAGACAATTGTTCTGAATGTAACCTCCACAGTGTTAACAAGATTTTCCTTCATTTGGCCTAGTGATCTATATTTTTTTACCTGATATGACCCATATTCCAACATGGACTAGACATCATCAAGACAACCTTGTGACAAATTTTCAACTTGCTCAAAGTAAAAATGCGGCCTCCGGAGTTTGAACAATATTTTCCTTTCTGACCCAATATGACCCATATTCGAACTTGACCTAGATATAATTCAGACAAACATTCTGACCAAATTTCAAGCTGCTGAAGCAAAAAAATGCGGCATCCAAAGTGTTAACAAGATTTTCCTTCAATTTGGCCAAGTGACCTAGTTTTTGACCCTACATGATCCATATTCGAACTTGGCTTAGATATCATTTAGATAAACATTCTTATTAAATGTCAAGCTGCTGTAGCAAAAAATGCGTCTTCTACAGAGTTAACAAGATGTTCCTTCAATTTGGCCTAGTGACCTAGTTTCTGACCCAATATGACCCATATTCGAACTTGACCTAGATATTTTTAAGACAAACATTTTGACAAAATGTCAAACTTCTGAAGCAAACAATGCGGCCTCTAGAGTGTTAACAAGATTTCCTTCAATTTGACCTAGTGACCTAGTTTTTGACACGTCATGACCCATTTTCACACAAGCTGAAATGTTGACGACGCACGACGGACGGACGCCGGACAAAATGTGATCACAATAGCTCACCTTGCACTTCGTGCATAGGTGAGCTAAAAATAGGTGGTATTCACCTTCAACTACAGATAAATTTGATTCTTTATTCTATTCCAAGATGCCTATACCTCGTTCACTCATCAGTTCATGGTTAGAGCACCTAAAATTAGACATCATATTTCAACAAATTTTCAACTTGCTCAAAGTAAAAATGCGGCCTCCGGAGTTTGAACAATATTTTCCTTTCTGACCCAATATGACCCATATTCGAACTTGACCTAGATATAATTCAGACAATCATTCTGACAAAATGTCAAGGTGCTGAAGCAAAGAATGCGGCATCCAAAGTGTTAACAAGATTTTCCTTCAATTTGGCCTAGTGACCTTGTTTTTGACCCCCTACATGACACATATTCAAACTTGGCCTAGATATCATTTAGATTAACATTCTCATCAAATGTCAAGCTGCTGTAGCAAAAAATGCATCTTCTACAGAGTTAACAAGATTTTCCTTCAATTTGGCCTAGTGACCTAGTTTCTGACCCAATATTCGAACTTGACCTAGATATCTTTAAGACAAACATTCTGACAAAATTTCAAACTGCTGAAGCAGAAATTGCGACCTCTAGATTGTTAACAAGATTTTCCTTCAATTTTGACCTAGTGACCTACTTATTGACCCAACATGACCCATGTTCGAACTTGACCTACATATCATCAAGACCATCATTCTGATAAAGTTTCAACATGCTCAAGTTGACCTAGTGACCTAGTTTTTGACCTCATATGGCCCAGTTTCGAACTTGTCCAAGATTTGATGGAGATGAATGATCTGATAAATTTTTACGAAGATTGGATGCAAAATGTAGCCTGTAGAGTGTTAAGCGCAAATGTTGAAGATGCACGAAGGACGGACGCCGGACAAAATGTGATCACAATAGCTCACTTTGCACTTTGTGCATAGGTGAGCTAAAAAGCAATGATCCATCCACCATTTTAAACAAGAGGGCCATGATGGCCCTGGAATCGCTCACCTGATTGTTTTTTTCACTTTAGCTATATAAGCCCCGCCCCTGGCGGCCATAGTTTACGACCAATCAACTTGGCTTGAAGGAATCTGATAGAAGGTCATCCAAGGAACATTTCTATAAAATTATTTGAAAATCGGCCTGACACTTTCGGAGAAGAAGATTTTTTAAGTTTTCACTATAGCCATATAAGGCAAAATAGCCCCGCCCTCCTGGTGGCCATGTTTTTTCACCAATCAACTTGGCTTGAAGGAATATGATAGAGGGTCATCCAAGGAACATTTCAACAAAATTATTTTAAAATCGGCCTGACACTTTTGGAGAAGAAGATTTTTTGAGTTTTCACTATAGCCATATAAGGCAAAATAGCCCCGCCCCCCTGGCGGCCATGTTTTTCGACCAATCAACATGGCTTGAAGGAATCTGACAGATGGTCATCCAAGGAACATTTCTACAAGATTATTTGAAGAATTTTGAAGTTTTTTTCATTTCATTGCCATGGAAACCAGAATTCTGCATGGATCCCAAAAATTTGAAGGAAATCTGGTGAGGTCATTGAGAGGATGCTTTCTATGAAGTTTCATCCCAATTGACCCACCGGTTACTGAGGAGAAGAAGTTGACGGACGATGGACGACGGACGCCGGACAAAAGGCGATCACAATAACTCACCTTGAGCAAAGCTCAGGTGAGCTAAAAAACTAGAATTGTTTTTGCAAAAAACAGATGTCTCCCCTCAAATATCTGTCAAAATCTCTCAAAACATTCCAACCTATAAATTTGGGACAGATATGGAGCGGACACGAAATAAAGCCTCAAACCTTTGACCTTCAAGCGTGACCTTGACATTGACCCTATATTGTCGAGACGCGGGTTCTGCACGTCGCCTTGATGAGGTAAACATGTGACCCAAGTTTCATGAAAATCCTTCAAGCCGTCTGGGAGATATGGAGCGGACACGAAATAGAGCCTCAAACCTTTGACATTCAAGCGTGACCTTGACCTTGACCCTATATTGTCGAGACGCAGGTTCTGCACGTCGCCTTGATGAGGTGAACATGTGACCCAAGTTTCATGAAAATCCTTCAAGCCGTCTCGGAGATATGGAGCGGACACGAAATAAAGCCTCAAACCTTTGACCTTCAAGTGTGACCTTGACCTTGACCCTATATTGTCGAGACGCGGGTTCTGCAGGTCGCCTTGATGAGGTGAACATGTGAGCCAAGTTTCATGAAAATCCTTCAAGCCGTCTGGGAGATATGGAGCGGACACGAAATAAAGCCTCAAACCTTTGACCTTCAAGTGTGACCTTGACCTTGACCCTATATTGTCGAGACGCGGGTTCTGCACGTCGCCTTGATGAGGTGAACATGTGAGCCAAGTTTCATGAAAATCCTTCAAGCCGTCTGGGAGATATGGAGCGGACACGAAATAAAGCCTCAAACCTTTGACCTTCAAGTGTGACCTTGACCTTGACCCTATATTGTCGAGACGCGGGTTCTGCACGTCGCCTTGATGAGGTGAACATGTGAGCCAAGTTTCATGAAAATCCTTCAAGCCGTCTTGGAGATATGGAGCGGACACGATTTCGGACAGACGGACAGACAGACAGACGGACAGACAGACAGACAGACAGACGCCAAGGACAAAAACAATATATCTCCCCTGTATACAGGGGGAGACATAATAACAGAAAGTCATATGAATGTGTACTACGCTGAGCATCTACAAATTTTCACTGACGGCAGCAAAAAACAAGAGGCCCAAGAGGGCCAGTATCGCTCCACGGCCATAAGGCAAAAATAAAATCTCCAAACAGCCCTGCCCCGTGGTGGCTATTTTTTTTACCAACCACCATGGCTTAAAGGAATCTTGTAGAGTGTCACCAAAGGAATGTTTCTGCAAAATTATTTGAAAATATGCCTGACACTTTCGGAGGAGAAGATTTTTTAAGTTTTCACTATGGTCATATAAGTCAAAATAGCCCCGCCCTCTGGCGGCCATGTTTTTCGACCAATCAACATGGCTTGAAGGAATCTGATAGAGGGTCACCCAATGAACATTTCTACAAAATTATTTGAAAATCGGCTGAACACTTTCGGAGAAGAAGATGTTTTAAGTTTTCACTATAGCTATATAACGCAAAAAAGCCCCGCCCCCCTGGCGGCCATGTTTTTCGCCCAATCAACATTTCTTGAAGGAATCTAATTAAGGTTCACACAAGGAACATTTCTACAAAATTATTTGAAAATCGGCCTGACACTTTTGGAGGAGAAGATTTTTTAAGTTTGCTCTTTAGCCATATAGGCAAAATAGCCCCACCCTGTGACGGCCATGTTTTTTTACCAATCAACATGGCTTGAAGGAATCTGATAGAGGGTCACCCACGGAACATTTCTACATAATTATTTGAAAATCTGCTGAACACTTTTTGAGAAGAAGATTATTTAAGTTTTCACTATAGCTATATAAGGCAAAAAAGCCCCGCCCCCTGGCGGCCATGTTTTTCGCCCAATCAAAATTTCTTTCTACAAAATTATTTGAAAATCGGCCTGACACTTTCGGAGAAGAAGATTTTTTAAGTTCTCACTATTTTTTTCTTTCGGTTGCCATGGAAACCAGAATTTTGAATGGATATAACAAATTTGAAGGAATTTAGTAGAGGACATTGAGAGGATGCTTCCCATGAAGTTTCAACCAAATTGGCCAAGTGGTTAGGGAGAAGAAGTCGTTTAAAGGAAAAAGTTAACGCACGCACGCACGCACGCACGACGGACAATTCGCCATGACATAAGCTCGACTGGCTTTCAGCCAGTGGAGCTAAAAATGAAAAATGCAGTCTGCTGCAATGGTTATACCAGAGCGAAATGTCAAATTGCTAAAAAAACAAGAGGGCCATGATGGCCCTTGAATCGCTCACCTGATTTTTTATTTTTTTTCACTTTAGCTATATAAGCCTCGCCCCCTGGCAGCCATAGTTTCTGACCAATCAACTTGGCTTGAAGGAATCTGATAGAGGGTCACTCTAGGAACATTTCTACGAAATTATTTGAAAATCGGCCAGATATATTTGGAGGAGAAGATTTTTTAAGTTTTCACTATAGCCATATAATGCAAAATAGCCCTGCCTACTGGCGGCCATGTTTTTTGACCAATCAACATGGCTTGAAGGAATCTGAAAGTGGGTCATCCAAGGAACATTTCTACAAAATTATTTGAAAATCGGGCCGACACTTTTGGAGAAGAAGATTTTTTAAGTTTGCACTATAGCCATATAAGGCAAAATAGCCCCGACCCCCCCACCCCCCCCCCCCTGGCGGCCATGTTTTTCGACCAATCAACATGGCTTCAAGGAATCTGATAGCGGGTCACCCAAGGAACATTTCTACAAAATCATTTGAAAATCAGCCTGACACTTTCGGAGGAGAAGATTTTTTAAGTTTTCACTATAGCCATATAAGGCAAAATAGCCCCGCCCCCCCTGGCGGCCGTGTTTTTTGACCAATCAACATGGCTTGAAGGAATCTGATAAAGGATCACCCAAGGAACATTTCTACAAAATTATTTGAAAATCGGCCTGACACTTTTGGAGGAGAAGATTTTTTAAGTTTGCACTATAGCCATATAAGGCAAAATAGCCCCGCCCCCCCTGGCGGCCATGTTTTTCGACCAATCAACATGGCTTGAAGGAATCTGATAGAGGGTCACCCAAGGAACATTTCTACAAAATTATTTGAAAATCGGCCTTACACTTTCGTCGGAGAAGATTTTTTAAGTTTTCACTATAGCCATATAAGGCAAAATAGCCCCGCCCCCCCTGGCGGCCATGTTTTTCGACCAATCAACACGGCTTGAAGGAATCTGATAGAGGGTCATCCAAGGAACATTTCTACAAAATTATTTGAAAATCTGCCAACCAATTCGGGAGAAGAAGAATTTTGAAGTTTTTTCGGTTTCGTTGCCATGGAAACCAGAATTTTGCATGGATCCCAAAAATTTGAAGGAATTCTGGTGAGGTCATTGAGAGGATGCTTTCTGTGAAGTTTCATCCAAATTGACCCACTGGTTACTGAGGAGAAGAAGTTGACGGACGACGGACGACGCACGACGGACGCCGGACAAAAGGCGATCACAATAACTCACCTTGAGCAAAGCTCAGGTGAGCTAAAAAGAACTAAAATATATCACTTGCAATTACCTATTGCCGCGAACAACAGAACAGTGATGGGGCTAAATTTACAGTACACACTTTCATGCACGAAAACTGATGAATTTTTCAATCAACTAATAAGTCATATTTGACAAAAAATGTAAATTTTAATAACACATTTTTAACATTGATTTATCACCATAAGCTTTAAATTATTCTTAAAAAGTTCCCAAAATAGTTTTACGAATAAATTGATAATTTTGAGAAATTCCTTTTGGCTGACCCGAAAGTGTCGTATGTGAACTAGGTCAAATTTATCCGCTAGTTTGGCATAAGCAACTTCGACAGGTCCATAAAAGATATATATCTTGTTCAGTAGTAAATCACCTATACATGTATGTGCAATACATAACTGTATTACTGAAATTATGGCTACAATCAGCAATTTACGCTGTGACAGGTAAATAAAAATATTGAGATTTTGCTTTCGCGGGAATCGATGCAGTCATGTATTCCGAGATTACGACATCCGTTCTTGAAATGACAACGTCGTAAATCGAAGTGAAACTAGCCAAGCTAATGGGAAATATGACTTGATAATCAAATTGTCAAAATGCTGTATCATTCTCGAATACTAAACATTTTTTTCCAAATTTGACCCGGAATTGTCGATGACCCGGAACTGTCGAGTTCACTGTACGATAAAATAATTTTATTATTTATAGCATAGTTATAATGCTGCAATTTGCATGCATACAAGTGAACAGAAATTAGTGAACTGAATTGAGTTACATCCAAATCATAATCTTAATATGTTTTCACAAATTGACATTATTAATATTAAAGGGATCATAAAAACAAAGAACAACACACTTGTTTTTTAATGTTTTTTATATCAATCACTTGATAATAAAGTTCTAATTTTGACCCCCAACATTTATAAGATGACCCTCAACTTTGATGACAAGGGGGTCACAATGACCCTCAAGTTTAAAAGCTTAGGGAAAACCCTGCCTAGTTCACTATTTACATTATTAACTTAATATATTTATTCACAGATTCACCATCTTCATAGGTGAATCATATGGGCAATCTTGAACAATTAATGCTTTTCACAAAATATTTTTCAGAGGCCATGATTGTAGAACTGCAATCAAAAGTTCTATTCTATCTCAGTAGAGTGGGTATTAAAACATAGAAAGTATGATGCCCCTTTGGAATAACATTGACCACACAGTCACAGTTGAATAAGATTGTTGTACTGGCAGCACTCATTTCTTGGCGACTGTACTGTCAACAACTATTAAAAATCTTTTGACCACAATATTCCGGTTTATTTGCTCCGACTAAAAATGAGCCACATCACAGAAAACCCAACCAAAGACATTTTGCATCATCAAGTCAAGATTAAGATAGGTCTGTATAGTCAGATCAGCATCACACTAGTTCTGCTTTAACAACCTGTTAAAGACTCCAATAAGCTTACATGTACATTCAAGAATGATGATCTCATTTCTTTTATATATCCTAAATGCAATAATTAAGTATAATTGGCATTTGACACATTACAGCAAACTTTTAGATTTTTAATTTTTAGACTTCTAGTATAGCTGAAGGTATACCTATGTGTTCAACCAATAATTGGTTTGACATTTGTACAAGGTCACCTTAGGTACATTTCTGCCAATTTACCTTGATATCAAAGGAGAAGAAGTTTTAAAGTTTTGTCATTTTATTACCCCTTTTTTGATGCTGCAAGAATGCTAAAGCCAACAAGAGCTGTCCGCAAGACAGCATGCTCAACTATTTGGCCATTTGATACTATAGACAACAATTGTTACCGAGATAGTGGCTTGATAGTATAGAACTATAAATCAAGTTGGATAAGTCTTGTTTGAATAGCAGTAAGAGACACGATATTTCTGGTTTGATACCGCTTGTTTAGTATTCTAAGGTATTAGACACATCTCCTAGTCTAGTACTGGTTAGTCACCCAGGAATAATCAAAGCACTGATGACACTGTAGTAGCGATCATATAGAAAATCCTGCAAAGTAACAAGCAGTATCACGGTGTAGGCCTCATGACCTTGCGATTTTCAATAATAGCCCCTGCGAAAATATATTCTAGAAAATGGAACAGTTCTAGAACAGTTCTAAAACATCAAGAACATTTCTAGAACAGTAACATATGCATGTTCTAGAACTGTTCTAGAAGATCATTCTAGAATAAATCCAGAACATTTGTTGAACTTGTTTTCATTCTGAAAGTGTTCTTGAAATATTCTAGAACATTTTAGAACTTTTCAAGGACAAAATCAGTTAAAGAAATGTTCTACAAATGTTTAATATTTGGTTCTAAAAGTGTTCTAAAATGTTCCAAAATATGAACTTTTATAATCTGTGATTTACAAGTTCTACAAATGTTCATTTTTAGAACATTTCAAGGAAATACCAAGTTCTTGAAATGTTCTACAAATGTTCTAAAACAAAATTCTAGATGATCATCATATCAAGTTCTGCATATATATATGTTCTAGAAATGATCTACAACATATTTCCAGTACACTTTTAGAATAATTTTACTCAGTCAATTTAATTAAATAATAATGACTTTGTATTTTTTAACTCAGTGTGAATGAATCACTTAAACTTGATCCATTCTGAAGAGAAACAAGGACACTTCTAGAACCTTTTTTTTTTTTAATAATTGCAACAACAACAACAGGAAGTTGAGATTTTAAATTTTCAAAATGGATGATAATGTGACATGTTAAAATTCAGGCAATGTTTTCACAAAACACTCGGTTATGATGGATTGTCATAAAATATTATGTAATAAGTGATGTGTAAATAACTTTTCTTCTCATTCTAATGATAAAAGCAGATAGAAACAAGAAAATGTGTCCATGGAACACGGATGCCCCGGTTGTAAATGGACGAACAGACACACGAACAGACGAACGGACGGACGAACAGTTGGTCCAACCTCAAATTGATACAATTTTTTAAACAATGATATGTTGATTGTCATTTGTGTGAAGTTTCATAATGATAGGACATCAGGTTCACTAAAATCTAACTTGACCAAAAACTTTAACCTGAGAATGGAATGGACGAACAGACAGACGAACAGACGGACGAACAGTTGGTCCAACCTCAAATTGATACAATTTTTTAAACAATGATATGTTGATTGTCATTTGTGTGAAGTTTCATAATGATAGTACATCAACTTCACTAAAATCTAACTTGACCAAAAACTTTAACCTGAGCGGGACGGACGAACGGACGGACGGACGGACTACTTACAGACCGGAAAACTATATGCCCCTCATACTTCGTATGCCGGGGCATAAAAACATAAAATGAAGCTTTACAAGCACAGAATGTATTCAACTTGGCTTAGAAACACTTGACAGGTACAACTTATGTTAATGAATGTTTATTCAGTGATTTAAAGTGAAATTCATCATCTTTATGTGATAACTCTTGTAACATGATTACTTTTTGGAACACTTTTAAGCTTTAGGCAGTTCCAGGCCCTGGCATTTTCAGTTAATTTTGTAATTTACTACAATGTCTAGGATAACCCATTACAACATAGTCTATCTTAGACATGTAATAAATGCAAACATGATTGTAGTTTCTGTGAGTTTACTTTTAATTGAATATTTCTTGGATTGTTCTAGGTACATCCCACCTAAGCTCTAGAACAGATACAAGTATGATTCAGCTGTTTACTGAGCAGGTGTCCTGGAACTATTCTAGAACCATCCCACATCATTTCTGGAACAAACCTTCATTGTTCTGAAACCATTCTTGAACTATTCTAGAAAATTCTAGAATTGTTCTGGAACTCTGGTCTAGAACTATTCTGGAATGTTTGTGGGACAGTTCTAGAATGTTAAAGGGACAGTTCTAGAATGTTTATGGGACAGTTCTAGAACGTTAAGTGAGACAATTTATCCAGAAGAATTGTTCTGGAACTGTTCTAGAATTATTCTAGACTAGTTCTAGAACAACTCCAGAACAATAGAAGGGGAACTGTTCTCAATCTATTCTAGAATATTTGTTATAGAACTGTTCTTGAACAAGTGGTCAACAAGACATGGAAATTCCATGAAACCAGGTTTTCTATAATGGAAGGTGTTTGATTAAGAATTAACAGATCTGTCAAATCTTTCTGTTAATAGTTAATCAAATCTAGTAATTCAAGTAACAGGGAATATTTCTATTAATGAATAATCATAATTACTTTGTCAATTAAATATATATCACAATTTTATCTAACAAATATCAGTTCAATACAGTCAATCGTGTGTTGATGGCCTCATTTATTAAGAACATATAATAGATAACAGATCTATATTAAGCAACCTTTTGTTGTAAGCAGCCATATTTTAGGATCCCTAATGCCAGGTTGATAATCAGTGATCTGCCTTAACCCTTGATAGTAACACGTTTATGCCTTTGCAAACAGTTTGTTTGTTTGTTTGGAGTTTAACGCCGCTTTCAACAGCTTTGGTCATATCACGGCGGTCAGTGCACCTACCCATGTTTTCCTGGCTTTCCCACACCAGTACTTACACAACATTCTTTCGAAGCCACTGACTACTTTCTCACATAGATCAGAGGTGAGAGGCAATGGAAAACATCGCCCGAAAGAATGTCGCCGCAACCGGGTATCGAACCCGTGACCTCCAGATCACGAGTCAGATACGCTACCAATTGAGCTACCCGGCCGGGCCCTTTGCAAACAGACTAGATCCAGGGCCCGAGGTTATAAAACTTATTGCCAAGTTATTTAATATGGAGCTTATTTGCGCAAAGTTATATATCTGTTCCAAGCTATTTGAAAATATCTCTATGGATGAAAAAGTTATTGTCCGGACAAGAAAAGTTCAACTGATGTCTATTTGTTGTCACTGTGATCTTGACCTTGAAGCTACAGACAAAAGTTTTGCATGTTACACATCATATTGATATAGTTCATATTTGTGCCAAGTTATTTGAAAATATCTCTATGCATGACACAGTTATCAACTTATGGTCCGGACAAGAAAAGTTCAATTAAAGTCTATTTCTTATCACTGTGACATTGACCTTGAATCTACAGATTTTTTTTTTGCATTTGGCACATCGTCTTGATATGGTGCATGTGGCTTCCAGAGTGTTAACAAGATTTTCCTTAAAGTTGACCTAGTGACCTAGTTTTTGACCGGACATGACCCAGTTTTGAACTTGGCCTAGATATCAGCAAGACAATAATTCTGACAAAGTTTCAACATGCTCAAGCCAAAAATATTGCTTCCAGAGTGTTAACAAGATTTTTCTTAAATTTGACCTAGTGACCTAGTTCTTGACCAAACATTGATCTGTTTCGAAATTGGCATAGATATCACTTAGACAAACATTCTGACAAAGTTTCAACATCCTCAAGCCAAAAATGTGGTTTCCAGTGTTATTATAAATTTGACCTAGTGACCTAGTTTGTAATGGGTCATGACCCAGTTTCGAACTTGGCCTAGATATCACTGAGACAAACATTCTGACAAGGTTTCAACATGCTCAAGCCAAAAATGTGGGCGGATCTGTGGCTGGTTTTTGACAGGAACCAAGCTCTCATGGATATCTAACTACTGTATAAGTTTGGTTGAGATACAATCAAAAGTGAAGACTGTATCGTGTTAACAAGAAATTGTTTACGGACGGATGGACGCACGCACGCACGACGGACAAATCGCCACGACATAAGCCCTTCTGGCCTTTGGCCAGTAGAGCTAAAAACAAATTTATAAAGCAAGGGAACTGTATTCAATAGTCAATTAACAACATGAAAGCTTAGATTTTGTTTATTGTTTAGATGACCTGAAAAAACTTGAAGGACTGCAGTTTTCAGCCTGACCTAGAAACCTCTGAAGCCAGCTGCCATTATTAGGAGAGAGAAACAGAATGCCAAACAAAGTAAGTGCAGGTCATCATGGGAGCCCCAACTGTTGACAGTGAACTGGTAAGAATGATAGCTTGGCCATATCAGTTTGTTTGCAGATGGGATGTCCCAGGTTTGAACTAAATACTGTGAAAATATCTAGCTTCCTTGCGGTTTTTAGCTTGACTTTTTGGAAAATCTATTCTACTTACTTCGGCGTCACAACTCAAAACTTGGTTAAGGTTTTATACATGCAAGTACTGTTTTGCAAGATAGCTGAGTTACTACTTGATGTACATGTATTGCATTGAAACTTTCTACAAGGCTTTCTAACTAGCACACCTATGTAATAATCAAGTTAGATAAACTAATATCCTGCATATAATGCAAATTATGGCCCTTTTTCATTTAGAAATTCTGGTTAAAGTTTTGGGTGCAGCTACAATATTAAAGAGTCGTTATCTCAGTAAATAGTGATGCATTGCATTGCAAATTAATACAACCCTTCTAAATCATCACACCTATGTTACTAATTAAGTAAGATAACTCTTTATGTAGATTATGGCTCTTTTTTAACTTAGAAATTCTCATTAAAGTTTTGCGTGAAACTATACATTGTGAAACTACATTTAGAGTCGACATCTTAGTAACTGATTTCAAGATGCATTGCATTGAAGATTTATACAACCTCACGCAGTCACAATGTTCTCAAAAGTCATCTGCAGATGCATCAACATGCGTCTATAGCTGGGAAAGGGTTAAAATTCTGTTTCAGTATTACAATCATTGACAAACTGCAAAGATATAATATGTTTTTGTTACAAAACCATCTATAGTTGTATTTGATTTGAGTGTACATCAATGCATGTTAATCAAGGAAAGGGGGTATTGCAGTGTCCATATATATATATATTAACAGATAGATTACTATTACTCACTTAAGGCAGAAATATATTGTGGACAATTTATTGGTGATTATATGCATTAAAATGTCTTCATTCCAGCTTAAATTGGGTTTAAACAAGTAACTGGATTGCAAGCAATACCATAGTCCCCTACCGGTTTGCACTAAGTCCAAAAAGGGGCATAACTCATTAAAAAATTGACGAAATCCCAGGAAACGCGAACTTGATCTGTGACACATGATTACAAAGGCATATACAAAATTTCAGCTCAATACCTCAAAGCATGTAGAAAAAAAGTGCGGAAAACGAATATTCTAAGTCCAAAAAGGGGCATAACTCATTAAAAAATTGACGAAATCCCAGGAAACGCGAACTTGATCTGTGACACATGATTATAAAGGCATATACAAAATTTCAGCTCAATACCTCAAAGCATGTAGAAAAAAAGTGCGGAAAACTGATTTGCCGGACTGACTGACTGACGGACTGACTGACGGACTGACTGACGGACGGAGTGCAAACCTAAGAGTCCCCTTCGGCACGCCGGTAGGGGACTAATAACCATATGCATATCGTTTAGAACTTGATTATTTTGCAGGTGAAACATTCAGCCACTACTATTCCGGAGAAGCAAAGGAAACCAAAGAAGGAACTTGGAATCCAATTATCATCATGCCGCCCTAAAACACGAGGAATAAGAAACCGAGTATCAGCCTAAAAAACATTTAATTAATGCTGGTTATATGATTTCGGGTTATACTGCAGGGTTTTCCATGACGCACAAATCCTGCATCATTGACGCATTTTCAATTCAAATGACCCCCAAAAATAATATCTGTGCGTCCCTATGGACGCAATGTCGGTAAATCGAAGTCCATTTGATAATCTCGGTTTTCCAAAAATCTATATTTAACTTAGTCCTTATCCTTTTAATCCACCTCATAGAGGCCTGACGTTTAATAACTCACAATGTGGTCGATTTGAACCGAGGATAACCGAAATATCGTATTGTGGGTATTGTTGTTAAAGTACACCAAAATGGATATTAAACGGAATAGTTATATATCTTATTCAAACAAGTTTGGGCGATATTTTGTTTATTTATTTTTTACCAATTTCGTCTAATTTATTTAACCGAAAACAAATTTGTTACAGATTTCAAGTTTTTAAAGTAATAAAGAGGTAAGCTGCATACATTTTAGGCTCAAATTAATATAATAATAATTACAGATATGGTTTTTTGTATCGTTGCGATAGCTGTCAAGGATATAAACGGCATAATAACGTGAATCGAGTCGGTCTGAAACATGCAAACATGCCATGGATTTAGACTTCTGTTGACCAATAAACGAGAAA
Organism: Serripes groenlandicus; assembly: GCA_031761405.1. Taxonomy (NCBI): domain Eukaryota; kingdom Metazoa; phylum Mollusca; class Bivalvia; order Cardiida; family Cardiidae; genus Serripes; species Serripes groenlandicus. The sequence continues at coordinate 1,602,429 of JASEVX010000031.1, read as the reverse complement.
CCGAAAGTCTAAATTATTAGTCGCCGGGCAGAAGCCCGCGACTTCTATTTTTAATAGCTTTTCGGAAATCACATGGGAGGGCGGCTTATTATTAGAAAGAAACAAATCTAGATGATTTGAACATATTACAATTGTGGTTGTTTACGAACACTAATAAATGACACATCTAAAATGAAATAAATATTCCGATTTTTTAATGTTTGCATTTTTTTTTATTTCACTCGCATTTAAGTTTTTTGTCTTATTTACGAAGACAAAAGTGGTCCCTTCAAGACGTGAACCAACACCCCCTAATGCAGACTCTTATGTGTCATCATTGAGGTCAATTTCGGATTCTCCTTTTAATAGCAATTTTAACTTACTAAATGTTGTTTTCATGTTCAAAGAGATGTCTTGATTTGTGTAGAATTCATTTAATAATGTTAATCCATGAATATCTAAAGTAGGAACTGTTTCTAAGCTAAATATAGACCCTATTCTGTTGTGTAGGTTCGTGACCTTTAACATCGATTTTCGCGCATGCGCATTTCGATATGAAAAAGCGAGTGATATTATTTTATTTTAGACAAGTACAAGACGAATGTTTGACGCAAAGCGTCAAAGAGAAGCCGCAATATTTCGTTGTACATGTAGAAATAAGAAAAAAAGAACATTTTTAAATCCACAAACAATAGAACAATTTAAACTGTAGACGGTAATGCTGATATATTTCTCCTTTTGAAGACTTTTGTTTTCTTCAAATTACCTCCCTTTAAAGCAATACCAGGATATTTACCTTGTGATTCGAATAAGATTGACAAACATTGAAATTATATGAATGAATACTATTATTTAAATAAGTAACAACAGCAAAATTAAATTTAAGCCAAGATAAATGTGTACACATTTCGTTAATTTTTTATAGATACCCTAGTGTATAGGTGAATATAAAATTTATAAGTAAATGTTTTCATTTCAACGTTCCTAATGTTTGAATAGACTAAGGAAAGTCAAGAATACATAAATAAATCAATGCAGTCTTTTCCGGCGACATTGATGCCTTGCATCAACTTTCTCTTGTTTGGACTATATTTAACTCTGAATGACTGGTTTATGCTTTATCGATAACATAACCTTTTGTCTGCAGCTAGAGCCTTTAGTGCTCTTAAACTTCGTAAGTAACTAAAATAAGACTGCAGTGCATTATTTACTGTATACTATAAAATAATTTTATTATTTATAGCATAGTTATAATGCTGCAATTTGCATGCATACAAGTGAACAATAATTAGTGAACTGAATTGAGTTACATCCAAATCATAATCTTAATATGTTTTCACAAATTGACATTATTAATATTAAAGGGATAATAAAAACAAAGAACAACACACTTGTTTTTTAATATATTTTATATCAATCACTTGATAATAAAGTTCTAATTTTGACCCCCAACATTTATAAGATGACCCTCAACTTTGATGACAAGGGGGTCACAATGACCCTCAAGTTTAAAAGCTTAGGGAAAACCCTGTACTGTGAAATAGATTTGAAGAAAGTGATCTCTTATGTATAGCTTAAGTTAATTCTGTTTTCATCTATTTTATTTGTGTTTCACTTCTGCATATGTATTGCCAATTAAGACACTTCTCTGAAAAATCCATGTCTCTGCTGATCCTGCATGGCCGGGGTCAAGGTCCTAGACTTTTTAAGTAAATTATCCAGTAAGCTCTTAATTGCTTCCTGGCAAATATAGTTCAAATTAAAGTTGGTCTTTTGTGCAGTTTACTGATTTAGTTTTTGTATCAATGATTACAGCTTTAAATTTATATTTAAATTTGAATGTTCTTTTACATCTTTAGGATGAATCTCACTGAAATCCCACTAAGATTTCAGTGAAATTTTGTTCAAAATCCCACTGGGATTTCACTGGGATATGGGTGAGATATCAGTGGGATTTCACTGAGATCCAGATTTCAGTGAAAAAATTGGTCAAAATCCCAGTGGGATTTCACTGGGATATGGATGAGATCTGTGTTATCCCGGTGGGATTTCACTGAGATCCCAGTGAAATCTCAGTGGGATTCCCAGTGAAATCCCACTGAAAAATTTGGTTGAAATCCCTGTGGGATTTCAACGAGATCTCACCTATATCCCAGTGAAATCTCAGTGGGATTTCAACCAAATTTCTCAGTGAAATCACACTGAAATTTCACTGAAATCCCGGTGGGATTTCACTGGGATTTCAATCTCATTTTCACTGGGGAATTCCCTTCAATTCGACCTAGTGACCTAGTTTTTGACCTCATATGGCCCAGTTTCGAACTTGTCCAAGATTTTATGGAGATGAACATTCTGATAAACTTTCATGAAGATTGGATGCAAAATGTAGCCCGTAGATTGTTAACAAGCTCAAATGTTGACGACGCACAACGCACGATGCACAATGCACGGACGCCGGACAAAATGTGATCACAATAGCTCACCTTGCACTTCGTGTATATGTGAGCTTAACAAGAGGCCCAAGAAGGCCAGTATCGCTCAACAGCCATAAGGCAAAAATAAAATCTCCAAACAGCCCTGCCCCCTGGTGGCTATTTTTTTTACCAACCACCATGGCTTAAAGGAATCTTGTAGAGTGTCACCCAAGGAATGTTTCTGCCTGATCACTTTCGGAGGAGAGGATATTTTAAGTTTTCACTATTGCCATATAAGGCAAAATAGCCCCACCCCCTGGCAGCCATATTTTTCAACCAATCAACATGGCTTGAAGAAATCTGATAGAGGGTAAACCTAGAAACATTTCAACAAAATTATTTAAATATCAGCCAAACACTTTCGGAAGAGAAGATTTTTTAAGTTTTCACTATGGTCATATATGGCAAAATAGCCCCGCCCTCTGGCGGCCATGTTTTTCGACCAATCAACATGGCTTGAAGGAATTTGATAGAGGGTCACCCATGGAACATATCTACAAAAGTATTTGAAAATCTGCTGAACACTTTTGGAGAAGAACATTTTCTAAGTTTTCACTATAGCTATATAAGACAAAATAGCCCCGCCCCCTGGAGGCCATGTTTTTCGCCCAATCAACATTTCTTGAAGGAATCTAATAAAAGGTCACCCAAGGAACATTTCTACAAAATTATTTGAAAATCGACCTAACACTTTCTGAGAAGAAGATTTTTTAAGTTTTCACTATTTTTTTCTTTTGGTTGCCATGGAAACCAGAATTATGGATGGATAAAAACAAGATGCCCATGAGGGCCTATGCTCTACTAATATGGTTCTTTGGTCATTTTCAATCCAGAGCATGTATGTATGGTGAAGATCGGATAGTAAATGGAGGCTCTTTTGTGTTCACAAGCTGTATTATAGCAATTATTACAATTTCATGGGCCATAATCCAGTCTTGCATGGGCGGATCTGGCTGGTTTTCAAAAGGAACCAAGCTCTCATCAATATTTAACTACTATCTAAGTTTGGTGAAGATCAGATAGTAAATAGAGCCTCTATTGTGTTCACATGCTCAATTATAGCAATTTGGACAATTTCACGAGCCATAATCCAGTCTTGCATGGGCGGATCTGGCTGGTTTACGAAAGGAACCGAGCTCTTATGGATATCTAAAGAACTACTGTATAAGTTTGGTTGAGATACAATTAAAAGTGAAGACTGTATCGTGTTAACAAGCTCTTTTATAGCAATTTTGACCATTTCAAGGGCCATAATCCAGTCATGCATGGGCGGATCTGGCTGGTTTTCAAAAGGAACCGAGCTCTCATGGATATCTAACTAATGTATAAGTTTGGTTCAGATACAATCAAAAGTGAAGACTGTATTGTGTTAACAAGCTCTTTTATAGCAATTTTGACCATTTCAAGGGCCATAATCCAGTCATGCATGGGCGAATCTAAATGGTTTTCGAAAGGAACCGAGCTCTCATAGATATCTAACTAATGTTTAAGTTTGGTTCAGATACAATCAAAAGTGAAGACTGTATTGTGTTAACAAACTCTTTTATAGCAATTTTGACCATTTCAAGGGCCGTAATCCAGTCATGCATGGGCGGATCTAGCTGGTTTTTTCGAAAGGAACCGAGCTCTCATGGATATCTAACTACTGTATAAGTTTGGTTGAGATACAATCAAAAGTGAAGACTGTATTGTGTTAACAAGAAATTGTTTAAGGACGCACGCACGCACGCACGCGCGCACGACGGACGAATCGCCATGACAAAAACCCTTCTGGCCTTTGGCCAGTAGAGCTAAAATTGAAGGAATTTAAGAGAGGACATTATGGGGATGCTTCCTATGAAGTTTCAATCAAATTGGCCAAGTGGTTAGGGAGAAGAAGTGGTTTAAAGGAAAAGGTTAACGCACGCACAGACGCACGGACGTACAGATGCACGCACGATGGACAATTCGCCATGACATAAGCTCGACTGGCTTTCAGCCAGTGGACCTAAAAATGGATCCGATGACAATTTGTCGAAAATCGTTCAGATTTGTTTTATTTATATGAAAAGTGAAAACTATCGTTAACAATCGATAGTTAAACAAACTATTGCGATAGTTATCGACTTGAAAATATTCTATTGACTTATTGCTATCGAGAGCAAAGCTATCACAATACATCTATCGTTACACCACTATTTGCCAAACTGTTCAATTGACACAAATATAGGCATATATGATAATGCTCCATCTCCAACTAAATTAGGCTACACTTTCAGCATTGATTGCTAATTGACTCTAGAACATACAGAGAGTTACGCTCAAACGTGTATAACTTGTGTACACACTGACATCGTGTCATTTAAACCTTTGTAAACAATACTTATCATCTCGACACGTTAATATATTGCAACAACTACAAAATAAAGCATTTATAATATTGAGATTTAAGAACAATCGATGACCAGTCTAGCGAGCTATTTATAGAACCTTTTGGAATTTCCAGACGCCTTCTACTGCGTCATCGAGGTGTTTTGAGTATCATGAGAGTTCTTCGCAAGGCAGATAGAACGTGCAATGATATTTATTATCTGCCCAAACATGAAGAAAGATAATATTTACATATTTTAACTCTATGTAGAAATTATCTCGATAAATCCCAAATCTTAGTATTAATCTGGTACCAAAGTAGCACTTATTATTAATCGGGTCTCTGCATCACTGACGGAACTATATATTTCGGAACTTTAACAGATGCAGGTTAATTGGATTGCAGAAGTGAATACAAGAGGGCCATGATGGCCCTGGAATCGCTCACCTGATTTTTTTTTTCTTCACTTTAGCTATATAAGCCCCGCCCCCTGGCGGCCATAGTTTCCGACCAATCAACTTGGCTTGCAGGAGAAGAAGATTTTTTAAGTTTTCACTATAGCCATATAAGGCAAAATATCCCCGCCCCCCACCCTGGCGGCCATGTTTTTTGACCAATCAACTTGGCATGAAGTAATCTGAAAGAGGGTCTGACCTAAGTAACATTTCAACAAAATTTTTTGAAAATCGGACTGACACTTTCGGAGAAGATTTTTTAAGTTTTCACTATAGCCATATAAGGCAAAATAGCCCCGCACCCCTCACCCCCCCCCCCCCCGTTTTACGACCAATCAACATGGCTTGAAGGAATCTGACAGAAGGTCATCCAAGGAACATTTCTAGCAAAATAGCCCCGCCCCCCTGGCGGCCATGTTTTTCGACCAATCAACTTGGCTTGAAGGAATCTGATAGAAGGTCATCCAAGGAACATTTCTACAAAATTATTTGAAAATCGGCCTGACACTTTCGGAGAAGAAGATTTTTTAAGTTTTCACTACAGCCATATAAGGCAAAACAGCCCCGCCTCCCTGGCAGCCATATTTTTCAACCAATCAACTTGGATTGAAGGAATCTGATAGAGGGTCATCCAAGGAACATTTCTACAAAATTATTTGAAAATCGGTCTGACACTTTTGGAGAAGTAGATTTTTTAAGTTTTCACTATAGCCATATAAGGCAAAATAGCCCCGCCCCCCCCTGGCGGCCATGTTTTTCGACCAATCAACATGGAACATTTCTACAAAATTATTTGAAAATCTGCCAACCAGTTTGGGAGGAGAAGAATTTTGAAGTTTCTTTCATTTCGTTGCCATGGAAACCAGAATTCTGCATGGATCCCAAAAATTTGAAGGAAATCTGGTGAGGTCATTGAGAGGATGCTTTCTGTGAAGTTTCAATTCCCAATTGACCCACCGGTTAATGAGGAGAAGAAGTTGCCGGACGCCGGACAAAAGGCGATCACAATAACTCACCTTGAGCAAAGCTCAGGTGAGCTAAAAAAGTCAACAGGCTGTTCAAAACTGTTTTCGTTGTTGTTGTTTCTGTTAGCTTTGTGGCGATAATGTCAAACCAATCGACACAAAAACTACATAAAAACTCTTAAAGTCTTGTGATTAAATTTTCGTTCTTTTTTCAATTTTGAAAATTCAAAATACAGGTACATGTATATCAATTGCTTGATTGATTTGAATTTATCATATTTTTCAATGGTATATATCATAACTGCCAGTTCACATTATGATTGTTTCCTGATTTTCTCACACCTGTGTTATGCACAACATTCTTCCCACATGGACTTCAGACCATTGGTGAAGACAAATAAAAACCTCTTGTCACTCATTGGAAAGAATGTATGACCAAGCCAAAGTTCAAATTCAAGACCCCTAGATTGATGTTACTGAATGAGCTAGCATGGCATGAGGTATTGTTAGTCGCCGGGCAGAAGCCCGCAACTTATTTTTAATTCAATAGCTTTTCGGAAATGACATGGGAGGAGAGTTATTATTAGAAAAAAACAAGTTTAAAAGTCTTGAACATATTACAATTGTGTTTGTTTAAAAACACTTAGTTATGACACTTCTAAAATGAATTAAATAATACGATGTTTTAAGTATTTGCAGTTTCTTTTTTTTGACTCGCATTTATGTTTTTTTGTCTTATTTACGAAGACAAAAGAGTCCTTGCTAGACTTGCTGCAGACTGTTATGTGTCAATATCGAGATAAATATCACGACGAATTCTCCTTTTAATAGCAATTTTAACTTTTCATTTCTTGATTTGTGTAGAATTCATTTAATAATGTTAATCCATGTATATCTAAAATAGGAACTGTTTCTAAGCTAAATATAAAGACCCTTAACATCGAATTTCGCGCATGCGCATTTCGATATGAAAAATCAAGTCAAAATATTATTTTATTTTAGACACAATCTGGTAACAGAAACAAAAATAAGAAATATTTTGAGAAAATATGTCTCAAATATATGCCTGTTTATCAGACATGAACGTCAAAACGCTTTTTCCTCAGTTCGTGACCTAGTTTCATATTGCCAAAATGTAAAGGGAAGTAACTGGAAGTAAAATGTAAATTTAGAAAAGTCACATGTTATGCAGACAAAAAATGTCCCTCGATTTTTTTTTTCTTATACCTCACGAAACGAGAGCTTGGGCTGAATGTAGGAGAAAGAAAGATAATATAGAAATGCTTTTTTTCCCTCTCGAATGCAGTGGAATAAAATATGCTCTAAAGCTTTGCATTAATATTTATTCACTTTCTTCGATGTCACAACACAGGGACTAAAATAGATATGACCCTATCTATGCATATATGAACGTTAATTAGACGCCGTGCAGAAGCCAGCGACTTCTATTTTTAATAGGTTTTCGGAAATGGGAGAAGGAGTTATTATTAGAAACAAGTAACTGGAGGATTGCAAGCAATACCATAGTCCCCTACCGGTTTGCACTTTTGAGTCTGTTTCTGTTGTCATAGCAACCCAATGTTTAGGTATATCAAGACAATAAAGTATGAAAATAAAGAAAGGGAAATAACTCAAAAATTAGGGAAGCAAGAGTTATGGTTCATGTGCACTGCACTCCCCCTTGATACGATGTATTCATGTGTGAAATTTCATAGCCATAGCTAGTATAGTTATGGAGATATGCTCCGGACAAAAATGAAGTTTTTAAAGTAAAACATATTTTTATTAGAAAATACTTACCAGTCATTTATTACCTGATATATAATCTCCTAACCCTTAATTCATCCAGAAAAAGAACTCGCCTAGCGTATCCCTCACGCCTGTGTGATATACACGGTCACCGGTAAATACCGGCGCACGATGTCAACGTGTCACTTTTAGTTTTCAAGTAAGTGTTGGTTGACGACGCGGGGTTGGGAGGCGGGAATATGAAATGACTGGTAAGTATTTTCTAATAAAAATATGTTTTACTTTAAAAACTTCATTTTTATGTCAAAAATACATTACCAGTCATTTATTACCTGATGACTTTTCAGCATCGGTCGGGAGGCATCTGCCAACACTTCTAGTCCTACAGGTAATGCAGCACATTGTAGTTATTTTTATTTAATTTATTTACTTAGTACTGAGACACAACAGCCTGTGAAAGTAGGAGAATGGATTGATAAATTTCAATCGTTAAGTACTTTATTGTTGTGTCTAATATGTAATTTAGCATATAACTCGCTGAGACGCCACCAGTGGCCCCAGAGAGTGAAGATTTTCAGTTTGCTTAGACATAGATCGCAGGTAGAAATTTGAAAAAGTCGATTGAGATTTCCATACCGCGGCACGAAGAATATCCTCTAAAGGCACATTGTTGGAAAAGGCCCAACTAGCGGAGAGTGCTCTAATTTCATGTGGACGAATCCGTAAAAACGAGAGATCGCGAACTGAAAGATTAGTGTAGGCTAATTTAATTGTACAGGATATCCAGCGGAAAATAGAAGCCGCTGATATATCCTTACATCCTATCAGAGGGAGAAACAACCTCTTCCTACGGCCCCTTGTCCCTTTAACTCTCTTAAGGTAAAGCTTAAGAGCTCTAACGGGACATAGAAGTCTGTCGGCATCCAACGGACCACAGCTCGCAGAAAGACTGGGAACCGTGATTGGTTTAGGAAGGACCGAAGGTAACTGGTTCTTGGCTAAAAAAACCTGACTGACAAAGTAGAGTGAACGAGCCATCAGATTCATTGAATCTGATAAAGCCGGTTTCTACTGAAAGCGCATGCAACTCACTTCTACGACGCGCGGTCGCAAAGGCAAGAAGAAAGACAGTTTTGTAAGTTAAAAATTTTAACGAAGCAGAAGACAGAGGTTCGTACGGCGCCTTTGTAAGAGACCAAAGAACGCAAGATAAATCCCATTTTGGAGTTAAACTCCTACAAACGGGTTTATCTAGTTCGAATGATCGCATAAGTTCCGAGAGAAATGGATTAGCACCAATACTCTCTCCCCCTTTGAACTTAAGCGTATTCGAAAGCATTGAACGATAACCTTTTATTGTGCTAACAGCTAGATCTTTATCTTCAAAAAGAAAAAGAAAGAAATCGGCAATCCTAGCTACATAGGGACACTCAGGATTGATCGACCTAGCATGACACCAATCTGAGAAGACTGTCCACTTGGAATCATAGACGATTCTAGTGGATCGTCTTCTGGATTGAGCGATGCGAGAGGCAACTTTTTGAGAAAAGTTTCTCTCTCGGATCGATCGCTTGATAATGTCCAAGCGTGAAGATGAAGCATTGCCGGGTTGGTATGAAGATGCCGCCCCGGTTGCTGAAACAGAAGGTCGTCTTGAAGAGGAAGACGTACTGGTTGTGCCGACAGGCAGGCCAGGAGGTCGTTGAACCAAGACCTCTGGGGCCAAATGGCGCTATCAACAGGATTATGCACTGTTGAGAACGAAGAACCTTTTGTAGTACGATCGGGACCAGAATGAACGGGGGAAACGCGTACCCGAATAGACGGTCCCAATCGAGGGTCAGTGCGTCCACTGCCCAGGCTGCAGGATCGTACATCGGTGACACATAAAGTGGCAGCCGATGGTTGACTCTGGTGGCGAAAAGATCCACCAGTGGTGTCCCGATCCGCATGAATACAGAGTTTACTACACTCTGATTCAGTGTCCATTCCGCCGGAAGAACTTTGTTTTGGCGGGATAGACTGTCCGCTAAGACATTCAAATGGCCGGGGACGTGTTTTACTAAGACTACTAACGACGTCGCCTGGCACCAAAGGAGTAACTTCCATGTCTCCAGAAAGAGTAGATGGGAGTGCGTTCCTCCTTGCCTGCGAATGTAGGACACAACAGTAGTATTGTCCGTCGACAATAAAACAGTTGTGTTCGCAACGGAGGCAGAGAACTGTTTGAGAGCTAGCAGGACTGCTCTCAATTCTAAGTTGTTTATGTGCAAACAACGTTCCTCCGCTGTCCACATGCCCTGGGATGTTAGGCCCTGTGGCTCTAATGAGCTCCGCAACCCACAGCACTGGCATCTGTAACAAGGTACAGATCCGGAGGTGATGTGATCAAGGGCACCCCTTGTAGATAGATTAACGGATCCAGCCACCACCGACGGTGTGACTTGAAGAAATCCGTCAGAGCTATCTCCTGTTCCAGTGAGTCCACAGACGGACGCCACCGGTACAGAAAAAGATACTGAAGGGGCCGCATGTGGAGCCTGCCTAGACTGACTAGGTCGGCTGCTGCACTCAGGGACCCCAGAAGTGACAGCATGGACCGGGCTGTTACCATAGCCTGGTCCAGAGTGAGTCTGATCTTCCGGAAAAGAGAATCGATTCTGTCCGAAGGGACCCGAATCACCGCTAGGTCGGTGAGAAAGGTCATCCCTACGAATGTAAACCTCTTTGACGGAACTAAGTCCGACTTCTGCGTATTGGGAATAAGGCCCAATCGCAGAATGGTCCGCCAGGCTAGAGACAGATCGTGAAGGAGAATTAAACGATCTGCTCTGTGGAGTAGCCAGTCGTCGAAGTATTGAAGAAGCTGGGGCCCGTTCATTCGTAGAAAGGCTCCCACAGCATTTATAATCTTCGTGAATACTCGAGGTGCGGACTTGAGGCCGAAGGGAAGTGCCCTGACTTGGTACACTTCTCCATTTACCACCAAACCGAAGGTATTTCCTCGACGAGGAACCGATCGGAATGTGGTAATAGGCTTCTGTGAGGTCTAACGAGACCGCCCAGTCGTCCTTCCGAATAGCCATTCTGATGGAGCGGGCCGACTCCATTTTGACTTTCTCGACCGGTATTAATAGATTCAGGGCTGACAAATCTATCACCGGTCTCCACCGACCGTCTTTTTTCGGAACGAGAAAAAGACGGCTGTAGAAACCCCGAGAAACGGGGCTTCGGTTTAGCATAATTCCGGCCCGTGGAAGGAGGTTGTTTAGGCGGTACAGCCTTCACTTCCTGTTTCTGCTTTTTCGCCGGGGGCTTCCTAGTATTAGTCCATTTAGCCGCCGGTGCAGAGTATTTACGACTCTGTGACAAGCATTTACTGCACTCGCCGAAAGGCGTCTGGATTGTTCTGACGAATCAGTAACAGTCACTGCAGCAACCCTTCCACCAAAGAGAAGATTGGAGGATAAGGGGGCGGCTCTTAAGCTGTCCTTGCTATTTTGTAGCAGAGAAGAGGATTTGACAAGTGTCGCATCTCTCCTCGCGGACAGCATTCCCGTGGCGTTCTGCAAATTCAGAGCCATCAGGTGCCGATTCCCCGTATCAAAAGCCTCCAGAATTCTGCTAGCCCCTCTGCTAGAGACATTCTCCTCTTTAAGTAGAAGTGCCAGAGCTATGGCGAAATGATCGTCATGTGATGCCACCATGACTCCCAGACGCGCTCTGGCCTCCCATCTCTCAACCAGTTTATCACTAACTGTGATTGAGGTGGGTGCAGTTAATCCCAAAGTGGACGCATCTCCGTCTAAGGCCGGCACTTTAACGGGAAAGAACTCCTTCGAAGCTACATAAGCCTTAGGAGACACCCATTCCTTAGAGATGGCCAGTGGGACCGACCAGGCTGACTCAACAGTGTCTAATGACCTGGTGGACTGCAGTTGGTCCAATAACCTTCCCAAGTTATTCGCCTGCGGAAGTAACTGTAATGGAGTTGTAGACCCTCCTATCTCCGCATTATGTTCTTCCAAACTTGAAAGGTTTTTACGACGTGGGGGAGCGTCGATCTTAGGGCAGAGCGTACTAGGCACTACCCTAAAAACTTCTTCAATAGCCTGCTGCAGGGACCAACGATCCGCAGCCGGCTCGTCTTCTATAGGTAATAGACTTTCCGTTTCTTCGTCAGACGAAGAAGTGGAGGATTGTCTAGGCCTACGACGAGAAGTATTGTGCTTAACCGGACTTCCCACCGGTTGACCAATTTCCGATCCAGAAATGGATTCATTCTCTGATAAATCCATAAGCTGGTGACGATCATGTGAACTCAACCTTCTATCCGCAGCAGAGAAAGGTTGCACAGAGTCAATCATCGGAGCCGAACTCACTGTATGTGATCTTTTCGACTTCCCCTTAACGGAACAAGCAATATTCCGATCGGGGGATTGCCTTTCAAAGGACTGCCTCTTGGAGAGGTGTCCTTCCGGGAGTCGTAAATTCCTATAATCAGGAATTTGACGATCACGGTAGGCATCACTAACCTGTCTGTCATAGAACCGATCACTCCTTCGTAATGAAGGTTGGTAACGTGGAGGAGTAATATCTCTTGAATAATACACTGTTCCCCTAGGAGAACGGAATGATTTTCTCGATATGTACTCTCCGTAATCTATGTCAGCAGGTTGGTTATTAAAACCTGGTAAACCAGTGTTCTGAATATCCAAATAATCAGGCTGTGCTGCGAAAGAATGATAACGTGTATCTATCCGATCGAGACGCACTGATCCCGGTTGCCTGGTACCGGGTTGCCCGGTACCTGGTTGACCGGTGGCAGGTCGAGTCATGTATGAATGACTGCCTTGCTGAATCTCCCATTCATCGTGAAATGAATGACCCATGTCCTCATTCCCGGTGTATGGATTAGTCATGCTGAATTGACTGACAGAATGCCCGGTCGCTTCATGCAGCCCGGTGCCCGGTCTAGTCATTTCAGAATGACTGCCTGGTTGCCCGGTGACTGGTCGTATCATTCTAGAATGATTGCCCGGTTGCCCGGTGACCGGTCTCGTCATTTCAAAATGACTGCCTGGTTGCCCGGTGCCCGGTTGCCCGGTGCCCGGTTGCCCGGTGCCCGGTGCCCGGTTGCCCGGTGCCCGGTGCCCGGTTGCCCGGTGCCCGGTTGCCCGGTGCCCGATTTAACCAAGGTAATATGACTGTCCAGTTTCCTGGAACCCGGTTGCCCGGTACCCGGTTGCCCGGTACCCGGTCGCCCGGAGTCATAAGGGTTTTGCTCGGAAGCATCACCCTGTGGACCAATGATAGGCAATTGTAATGCTCCATCACCGGTCCCCAAATTCTGCCCGCCGACCGGGTAATTTGGAACTCTGCTGTAGGCTTCCGAAGAATGCCTATCAACTGAGTGTGGTGAAAGAGGGGGCCATTCTGTTAGGTTTCCCTGAGAATGCCCCATTGCCTCACCCGAAGGTTCAGCACTAACACCAGTCGTCTGTTTAGACCAGACGATATCATACGTTCCTCCGAACTTCGAGACGGTCCCGTCGTGGCTGTTACAGAGGTGTATGTCTTGACTGAAGATTGAAAAGCTCTGTCTCCTTCCTTCCGTCTAATCAACCCAGTCGTGGAGTCTGTTGGGGAAAAACCCTCGAATTCCCCTTCGCTCGTAGAGCTAATACTTACCTTCTTCTTCAAAGGAACAGTTTTACTCTTACGGCTTTTGTGAGTCCTCCTCGATATGGCCTGTTTCCAAACGGAAGCCGACCATAACGAACAGAACTCACATGGTGAATCCTTTGTGCACTTAGTGCACGCAATGCAGGAAGAGTGCGTGTCCCACAAGGCCACTAAATGACCGCATGAGCCACGCCTCTGTTCACCATTATGTGACATAGTATAAATACAAAATCAAATTACGAAGTTCAAAAACAAAAAATAATATTTTCTATTCTTTTATTTCACTACTCGTTTTTACGGACGTAATTCAATGAAAAAATATTTTTTAAATATTCTCCAAATGTCTATGTAATTATACAAAACAACAACAAAGGCGATAAACAATATTATCGCTACCGGATCGGGAAATCTCACCGTTGAAAATTAATTGAAAAATTAATGCACGGTCATTCAAGACCCGACTCGTAACTGAAATAGTGGGTGGGGTAACCACCCGCGGCTCTCAGCTAGTTGTTACTACAAAAAACCACAACTTAAACACAAACAATAAATAAACAAAGTTCAAATTCAAGAAGTAAATGTACAGTTTAACTGAATGAATTGACCCGTTAAAGCGAAAGCTTTAACTAGACAACGAAAATAAATTTAGAAAAATGAAAATAAATTCAAGCCTGTAGGTCGGTGTGTCCAGGAAACTAAAAGTGACACGTTGACATCGTGCGCCGGTATTTACCGGTGACCGTGTATATCACACAGGCGTGAGGGATACGCTAGGCGAGTTCTTTTTCTGGATGAATTAAGGGTTAGGAGATTATATATCAGGTAATAAATGACTGGTAATGTATTTTTGACATAAAAATCAAGTATGAAAATAAAGAAAGGGAAATAACTCAAAAATTAGGCAAGCAAGAGTTATGGTTCATGTCCACTGCACTCCCCCTTGATACGATGTATTCATGTGTGAAATTTCATAGCCATAGCTAGTATAGTTATGGAGATATGCTCCGGACAAAAATCAAGTATGAAAATAAAGAAAGGGAAATAACTCAAAAATTAGGCAAGCAAGAGTTATAGTTCATGTCCACTGCACTCCCCCTTGATGAGATGCATCCATGTGTGAAATTTCATAACCATAGCTAGTACAGTTTTGGAGATATGCTCCGGACAAAAATCAAGTATGAAAATAAAGAAAGGGAAATAACTCAAAAATTAGGGAAGCAAGAGTTATGGTTCATATGCACTGCACTCCGCATTGATGAGATGTATCCACATATGGAATTTCATAGCCATAGCTAGTACAGTTTTGGAGATATGCTCCGGACAAAAATTTGCCGGACTGACTGACTGACTGACAGAATGGACTGACTGACGGACTGACGGACTGACGGACGGAGTGCAAACCTAAGAGTCCCCTTCGGCACGCCGGTAGGGGACTAATAACCAAATTTAAATGTCTTGAACATATTACAATGGCATTTGTTTAAAAACACTAGGTTACATAAACTGGTAACAGAAACAAAAATAAGAAATATTTTGTGAAAATATGTCTCAAATATAAGCCTGTTTATCGGTTGTGAACGTCGAAACGCCTTTTCCTCAGTTCGTGACCTAGTTTCATATTGCAAAAATGTAAAGCGAAGTAACCGGAAGTAAAATGTTAACTTAGAAAAGTGACTTGTTTATATGCAGACAAAAAATGTCGCACGAAAAATTGATTTCTTAAACATCACGAAACGAGTGCATGGGTCGAATGTAGGAGAAAGAAAGATAATATAGAAATGCTTTTTTTCTCTCGAATGCAGTGGAATAAAACTTGCACTAAAGCTTTGCCTGATTTTTTATTCACTTTCATCGATGTCTGACACTTCGACTTGATCTTGAAACGAGGTCAACTTTTCGAAAGAATGCTCAAACACCTTATTACAGATAGATAGCTAATATTACACACTTAAATGATTAAATATATGTGATATTAAATGTTTATTTGGCTTGAAACAAATTAAGAGAAGAACAAACTCTGATAAACAATAGATTTAGAAATAAAGAAAATCTGCTCTTTCGCACCCAATTAATTTCATACTTTCCACCTATTAAATAGTAATGGGACTAAGCAATTGGCATTTCTCTTGCGCCAAACATATATTGTATGCATCAACGATTTAGATAAACAATTTAGCTGATATGTTGTTTCAAGTGTGGTCTAGTTTTTAAAGCAATTTAACCGTTTTCTCAATGTTTTAAGCGTTTAAAGGTTTAAATTCATTGTTGCTTCAGACATGGAAAGGGATTAATAGCTTTTTATATATATATTGCATGTATAATTAAATCCCAAAATATTTGTTGTGGTTTATATGAATGCATGTATATTGTTTTATGGCGCATCGACAGCTAAGGTCATTTAGCGCGCAATTAAGTTTAATTATTCATGATCCCTGGGTAAACAAACCAGTACTATGCTAGAAAATGTCTAAAATTCTCAAAATCAAACAAAAATCATGGTTTTTACCCCCTAAAAGTCACACTCAGCATCTTCAACATACATGTGAAGAAAGGTATTACATGTAATTATATTCCAAATATGGAAGCCCTAACACAAGTACTTATTTAGAAAAATTAGAAAATCAAATGAAAAAGCCAACTTGCCCTAAAACTGTAACCACCCAAAAGCATGTGTTTTACCGCAAACAGAAGGTCACACTCAGCATCTTCAGCATATAATATGAAGAAATGTATTAAATGTAATTATTTTCCAAATATGAAAGCCCTAGCACAAGTACTTATTCAGAAAAAGTTAAAAAAATAAAATAAAATCCTACTTGCCCCAAAACTTTAACCACCGAAAATCATGTTTTTTACCCCAAAAAGAAGGTCACACTCAGCATCTTCAGCATTCAATGTGAAGAAAGGTATAAGATGTAACTATATTCTAAATATTAAAGCCCTAGCACAAATTCTTATAGAGAAAAATTAAAAAATTAAATGAAAATGCCAACTTGCCCTAAAACTTTAACCACCCAAAATCATTATGTCTTTTACCCCAAAAAGAAGGTAAAACTCAGAATCTTCAGCATACAATATTAAGAAAGGTATTAGATGTAATTATATTCCAAGCACAAGTACTTATTGAGAAAAAAAATACCAACTTGCCCTAAAACTTTAACCCCCGAAAATCATGTTTTTTTCCCCAAAAGGAAGGTCACACTCAGCATCTTTAGCATTCAATGTGAAGAAAGGTATAAGATGTAACTATATTCCAAATATGAAAGCCCTATAGCACAAATACTTATGAATGAAAATCCCAACTTTAACCGGACGCCGACGGAGACGCCGACGACGCCGCTGGGGCGAGTAGTAAAGCTCTCATATTCTTCGAATAGTCGAGCTAAAAATGGAATTTTCAAATTTTGTCATTTTGCCCCTTTTGTGATGCCGCCTGACTGCCATGTTTATCGACCAATCAGTATGGCTTGAACAATTAGTGTAAAGGGTCACCGAAGGAACATTTCTACCAAATTATAAATTGGAATCTGACAGGCAAATTTGGAGAAGAAGATTTTTAAAGTTTGGACATTTTGCCCCCTTTCTGATGCCGCAGCAACCAAAGTTCTCCATGGAATTAAAACCTTTGAACAAATTTGAAAGAGGACGACCAAAGGAACATTCCTGTGATGTTTTGTGGAAATTGTTTGTACGGTTTAGGAGGAGATGATGTTTAAAGCCAAAAGTAAACGACGACGGACAGACGACGGACGACAGACACAGAGTGATCAGAATAGCTCACCTTGAGCTTTCAGCTCTAGGTGATCTAATAAATCAATGCAGTCTTTTCCGGCAACATTGATGCCTTGCATCCAATTTTTCTTGTATATATACATAGATAGGTCATATCTATTTTTAGAGGGGCAAGTCCCTGTGGTCACAACGACTCGATTTTGATACGAGGTCAACATTTCGAAAGAATGCTCAAACACCTAATATTATAGATAGATAGCTAATATTACAGCTAATATTACACACTATAATGATTAAATATATATATGTGATATATTAAATGTTTATTTGGCTTTAAACAAATTAAGAAACGAACAAACTCTGATAAACAATAATTTTAGAAATAAAGAAAATCTGCTCTTTCGCACCCAATTTATTTCATACTTGCCACCTTTTAAATAGTTATATATATATATATAATCGGACTCGCAACTGGCATTTCTCTTGCGCCAAACACATATTGTATGCATCAATGATTTAAATAAACAATTTAGCTGATATGTTGTTTCAAGTGTGGTCTACTTTTTAAACATATGAGGATTAAATTTCAACATCTGTGAAATACTTATTATAATTAATTATTATTAACAAGAGGGCCAAGATGGCCCTAAATCGATCACCTAATTGATAGTACAGTAGTAGCAAATATTTAACTGCAAATATCTGGGAAAATTTGATCAAGGAGTGCAAATGAAACTGCAAGGAGTGGACACTTCTCAAGAAACAGCTTATCAGTAAAGGCCATTTATATCTTGAAATCTAACAAGAACTTTAATAAGAATGGAATTATAAAGTTGTTGTCATTTTGCACTTTTCCTGATGCCGCCCTGTTTTTCAACGAAATCAATATGGCTTCAACAGTTTATTTAGAGGGTCACTTAAGGAACATTTCTACCAAATTATCTTGCAATCGCACAAGCAGATTATGGACGAAAAGGATTTTAAAATTTGGGTATTTTTCTCACTTTCTGATGCTGCAGCAACCAAAGTTCTCAATGGAATTTAAATCTTTGAACAATTTTGAAAGAGGACCACCAAAGGAACATTCCTGTGATGTTTTGTGGAAATTGGTCTATTGGAATGGTAGGAGTTGGTTGTCATTTGTAGCTAAAAGTTCAATTTACCCCTTTTGTAATGACGCCTGGTTGGTATGATTGTGTAACCAATCAAAACGGCTTAAACAAATTAAATAGAGGATCATTACAGTAAGATTCGTATTATATTTTCTTAAAATCAGACACTTTCATAAAAATGGAATTTTCAAATTTTGACATTTTTCCCCTTTTCTGATGCCGCCTGACTGCCATGTTTTTCGACCAATCAGTATGGCTTGAACATTTCGTATAGAGGGTCACCCAAGGAACATTTCTACC
Organism: Serripes groenlandicus; assembly: GCA_031761405.1. Classification (NCBI taxonomy): domain Eukaryota; kingdom Metazoa; phylum Mollusca; class Bivalvia; order Cardiida; family Cardiidae; genus Serripes; species Serripes groenlandicus. The sequence continues at coordinate 1,583,628 of JASEVX010000031.1, read as the reverse complement.
AAATTATATTTGAATCTGACAGGCAGATTCGGAGAAGAAGATTTTTAAAGTTTGGACATTTTGTCTCCTTTCTGATGCCGCAGCAACCAAAGTTCTCAATGGAATTATAATCTTTGAACAATTTTGAAAGAGAACCACCAAAGGAACATTCCTGTGATGTTTTGTGGAAATTGGTCTATTGGAATGGTAGGAGTTTGTTGTCATTTGTAGCTAAAAGTTCAATTGACCCCTTTTGTGATGACGCCTGGTTGCTATGATTGTGTAACCAATCAAAACGGCTTAAACAAATCAAATAGAGGATCATTAAAAAATGTTTTTTGTCATTTATTGGTTTCTTTCATCATGTTGAGAAAGTGTGTCAAGTTTGAACAAAATCCATGATCATGTGTGTCACATTCCCTTTATGTGTGGTAAAATGAATACTACAGAGAATGGCTTTTAAATCTGAACTATAAAAACTAGTGTTCTTTATAAAAAAAAAGAAAAAAAATTATTACTTAATAAACTGCCATTTGTTTCTTTTAAACTGCATGTGATTTTTGCGCAAATTGGTCTGTTGTTTTCGGTTTACTTTTTTCTTAACTAGAATGGAGTGCTCCCCGGAACACCTGTGTCACCTGCCGGCGCCTTGTCAGAAAATTTTAATTTTTGACAGAAAAGGGGCAATAACTCTGATATAAAAATATTTGGATTATCCCCCTTTTGTGAACCCATCACAAAGATTGATATAAACATTTGTCAGAAGTTTCAATCCAATCCTTTGAGTAGAAAAAAAGTTATTTGAAAACGTGATGAAAAAGTGTGACGACAGACAGCGGACAGACAGACAGACAAACAGACGCCGGACAAATAAAACAAGAGGGCCATGATGGCCCTTGAATCGCTCACCTGATTTTTAATTTTTTTTTCACTTTAGCTATATAAGCCTCGCCCCCTGGCAGCCATAGTTTCCGACCAATCAACTTGGCTTGAAGGAATCTGATAGAGGGTCACCCTAGGAACATTTCTACAAAATTATTTGAAAATCGGCCAGATACTTTTGGAGGAGAAGATTTTTTAAGTTTTCACTATAGCCATATAATGCAAAATAGCCCTGCCTACTGGCGGCCATGTTTTTTTACCAATCAACATGGCTTGAAGGAATCTGAAAGTGGGTCATCCAAGGAACATTTCTACAAAATTATTTGAAAATCGGGCCGACACTTTTGGAGAAGAAGATTTTTTAAGTTTGCACTATAACCATATAAGGCAAAATAGCCCCGACCCCCCCTGGCGGCCATGTTTTTCTACCAATCAACATGGCTTGAAGGAATCTGATAGAGGGTCACCCAAGGAACATTTCTAAAAAATCATTTGAAAATCAGCCAGACACTTTCGGAGGAGAAGATTTTTTAAGTTTTCACTATAGCCATATAAGGCAAAATAGCCCCGCCCCCCTGGCGGCCATGTTGTTTGACCAATCAACATGGCTTGAAGGAATCTGATAGAGGATCACCCAAGGAACATTTCTACAAATTTATTTGAAAATCGGCCTGACACTTTTGGAGGAGAATATTTTTTAAGTTTGCACTATAGCCATATAAGGCAAAATAGCCCCGCCCCCTGGCGGCCATGCTTTTTGACCAATCAACATGGCTTGAAGGAATCTGATAGAAGATCACCCAAGGAACATTTCTACAAAATTATTTGAAAATCGGCCAGACACTTTTGGAGGAGAAGATTTTTTAAGTTTGCACTATATAGCCATATAAGGCAAAACCGCCCCGCCCCCTGGCGGCCATGTTTTTCGACCAATCAACATGGCTTGAAGGAATCTGATAGAAGGTCACCCAAGGAACATTTCTACAAAGTTATTTGAAAATCGGCCAGACACTTTCGGAGGAGAAGATTTTTTAAGTTTTCACTATAGCCATATAAGGCAAAATAGCCCCGCCCCGCCTGGCGGCCATGTTTTTCGACCAATCAACATGGCTTGAAGGAATCTGATAGAGGGTCATCTAAGGAACATTTCTACAAAATTATTTGAAAATCTGCCAACCAGTTTGGGAGAAGAAGAATTTTGAAGTTTTTTCGGTTTCGTTGCCATGGAAACCAGAATTTTGCATGGATCCCAAAAATTTGAAGGAATTCTGGTGAGGTCATTGAGAGGATGCTTTCTGTGAAGTTTCATCCAAATTGACCCACTGGTTACTGAGGAGAAGAAGTTGACGCACGACGCACGACGCACGACGCACGACGCACGCCGGACAAAAGGCGATCACAATAACTCACCTTGAGCAAAGCTCAGGTGAGCTAAAAAGTAATCCCTAAGTGCCTGCCATGCTACGCAGGTGACACAAAAATTAAGAACAAATAAATACTTCAAAATTTGTTTATCTCAAAGTAAGTTCGGAGTTTAAAAAAAAATTCTTCAATTTAATATGATTACAATATTTGGAAAAGATTGTGGCAAAACAGAAACAAATTGATTTCTAGTAGTCAGTCTAACTTAAAAATATCTATTTAATTTTTCTCAATTTTTTTTTTAATTTTTAAGTTTTGTATGCTTTTAACCATTTTCTCATTACTATTTCATTCAAATTCTTTGAAAAGATTTAAGGAATAAATGAGCTCATGCTGTTAATTTGCATGATTACTTTAGACAGTATCATACATTTAGGGAAAAGATGATATTGACCCCTTTTTCCATAATACTTTCAACAATTGTTTGCAGCAAAGGCATCAAATGTTGTCTGCAATAGAGAAAGGGTTTAACTTTTGTTATTTAGCTGAGAAGGGCCTCTGTATTATTTCTCCTGTGCAACCATAGCAACATCATAATTATTATGTATGTATGGAATCATAATTCAAATGATGACATCATATTTTCAAAATTGTTGTGTTCTAATCATAGCACACAAGTGCACTTGATACAGTTAAATTTCCACCTGAAATATATTAGGACTTGTATGTTTTTTTACATACGAAACTGTATCAAGTAATTATTTATTTAAAATTCATATGAAATGTTAGTTTTTCCTATATTATTCATTCATGACTAGTATTTGTTAAAGACATGGAAGAATTTCAACTGGAATAACTTTTTTTTTTAAATTTAAGTACATTAAAAACTTTCGCTCAAACTAATATTATTTAGTGCGAAACAGTGATAACTGCACTCATACACATGATACAGTTTCGCATTCCCTTGTTTGAGGTTTAGGTTAGTTAGTGCACAGACAATTGCTATGTATCTTTTTTATAAAATATGCATCAAATTCAATAATTTAACTGCAGATCTGTATATATACATGTATAATTATTCATTTTATCAAAAAAAAAGAGTTTTGATCAAAATGTTAGTTGATACAGTTTCGCACTAACCCCTCAAGCTAATTTGTTCCTACTTTACTGTTAATTAATATTAATATTAAACTATTAGTTCTATTTTTCCCGTCAACAATGAGACGACATGACATGTTAAATGGATTTATAACAAATTAAATCTATTTTATAACATTATTTTGTATTTATTATCGAAAAATATGTATTTGGGGATCAGCATAGGCTTAAACCCAACAAATGCGTTGATTATGCTGGTGGAACGGAAATATGTCGTCTCATTGTTGACGGGAAAAATAGAACGAATTGTGTTAACCCTTTCCCTCATATGACAATTCTGCAGCAGACGACTTTGAACATATGAACATATGTTGTCAAACAAGAGGACCATGATGGTCCTATATCGCTCACCTGATTTAATCAAACTTAAAAAGTTTTCAGTGTTCTTTCCCCTATATGAGTCTATGAAAAACAAGTGACCCCAGGGGAGGGTCATTTTTGACCCCAGGGCATATATAATTTGAACAATCTTGGTAGAGGTCCACTAGATGATGCTACATACCAAATATCTTTTAGACAAGAAGATTTTCAAAGTTTTTTCCCTGTATGAGTCTATGTAAAACAAGTGACCCCTGGGGAGGGGTCATTTTTGATCCCAGGGCTATAACTTAGACAATCTTGGTAAATTTCACCAGATGATGCTACATACCAAATATCAAAGGCCTGGGGCCTCTACTTTTAGACAAGAAGATTTTTTAAGTTTTTTCTCTATATGAGTCTTTGTAAAACAATAGACCCCATGCAGGACTATAATTTGAACAATCTTGGTAAAGTTCCACTAGATGATGCTACATACCAAATATCAAAGGCCTGGGTAGTTTTTCCACTATATGAGTCTATGTAAAACAAGTGACCCCCGGGGAGGGGTCATTTTTGATCCCAGGGCTATAACTTAAACAATCTTGGTAAATTTCACCAGATGATGCTACATACCAAATATCAAAGGCATGCATGGGCCTTCTACTTTCAGACAAGAAGATTTTTTAAGTTTTGGTTAATTTCCCCTTTTTTGTTGCCGTGGAAGCCAAAGTTCTGCATGGAATAGAATTCGTTGAACAAGTTTGAAAGACATCCGCCCAAGGAACATTCCTGTAAAATTATTTTGAATTTGCTTAAATGGTGTAGGAGGAGAAGTTGTTTGTAGGTAAATGTGAACGGATGGACGACGACGACACCGACGACGACGGACGGTGAGCGATCACAAAAGCTCACCTTGCACTTCGTGCATTGGTGAGCTAAAAATGGAAAATCTCTATAATTGAATAGATAACCTATGACTAAAAGTGGAAAACATTGTGGCAAAAGGAGAAATTGCTTGTTTTGAGCAATTTCTTCTTTTGTCACTATGTTTTCAAAAAGCTGTCTGCTGCAGAGGCGTCAGAAAGCGTCTTTATGAGGGAAAGGGTTAAGTGATATTTAATGAAAAAATATGGTTACATGGGTTTTAAAGTCATATAAAAAGTTGTTTTCGCTAACTAGCTATAGGATGGGACTCCCTATAACCCTTCCCTCATACAACATTTCTGCAGCAGACGACTTTGAACATATTTTGTCAAGAAATAGAAATCCTCTATAATTGAATGGATAATCTATGACTAAAAGTGGAAAACATTGTGGCAAAAGGAGAAATTGCTCGTTTTGAGCAATTTTTTCTTTTGTCACTTTATAATGTTTTTAAAAAGCCGTCTGCTGCAGAGGCGTCAGAAAGCGTCTATATGAGGGAAAGGGATAATGGATGTGCTTACGTTTTTTTTGGAAAAAAAATAAATAATTAAAGCAAACTTAACTGTAAATTATATCCAGTGTCATGTGTTCCTTCATATGTCCTTGCTAATTAACTTACACACAATAATCATTCAGTTCTGTGCAAAGTTCCAAATATCGAGTCCATCCGCATCCATTTTGAAATTGACTTTCAAGGTAATCACTCACCGGTGTAATTACAAAAAGCATTAGTATGGTAGTCCTGTTGTATCATGTGAGATTTAATGTAACAAGAGCTGTCGGAGGACAGCGCGCTCGACTATTCTACCGCTTATTTAAGTTACTGAGATTATGGACTCTAATGTAGTTGCATGCAAAACATTAACCACAATTTCTTAGTGGGTGATAATTTGCATTATATGCAGGATAGTGTTATTTAACATGATTATTTTCATAGGTGTGATGGTTAGAAAGGGTTGTATAACCTTTCAATGGAATGCATCAAGTAGTTACTAAGATATGGACTCTTAATGTAGTTTCACGCAAACCTTTAACCATAATTTCTAAGTAAAACTAGAATGGAGTGCTCCCCGGAGCACATGTGTCACCTGCCGGGGCCTTGTCAGAAAATTTTAATTTTTGACAGAAAAGGGGCAATAACTCTGATATAAAAAATATTTGGATTATCCCCCTTTTGTGAACACATCACAAAGATTGATATAAACATTTGTCAGAAATTTCAATCCAATCCTTTGAGTAGAAAAAAAGTAATTTGAAAAAGTAATTTGAAAATTTAATTTTTTGACAGAAAGGGGCAATAACTCTGATATAAAAAATATTTGGATTATCCCCCTTTTGTGAACCAATCACACACATTGATATAAACATTTGTCAAATGTTTCAATGCAATCCTTTGAGTAGAAAAAAAGTTATTTGAAAACGTGACGAAAAAGTGTGACGACAGACAGACAGACGCCGGACAAAAAAAAAAAGTAATCCCTAAGTGCCTACCATGCTACGCAGGTGACACAATAAATATTTGGATTATCCCCCTTTTGTGTACCAATAAAAAATATTGGCCAGAAGTTTCAATTCAATCCCTTGAGTAAAAAAAGTTTGACAATATGAATGAAATAATTTTTGACAGAAAAGGGGCAATAAGTCTGATATAATAATATTTGGATTATCCCTCTTTTGTGAAGCCATCACAAAATTTAATGTTAATATAAACAATTGCCAGAAGTTTCAATTCAATCCCTTGAGTAGAAAAAAAGTTATTTGAAAATTTGAAAGTGTGACGTGACGTGACGTGACGAAAAAGTGTGACGGACGGACGGACAGACGCCGGATAAAAAAAAAAGTAATCCCTAAGTGCCCACCATGCTACGCAGGTGACACAATCCCTTGAGTAAAAAAAGTTTGACAATATGAATGAAATAATTTTTGACAGAAAAGGGGCAATAAGTCTGATATAATAATATTTGGATTATCCCTCTTTTGTGAAGCCATCACAAATGTTAATATAAATAATTGCCAGAAGTTTCAATTCAATCCCTTGAGTAGAAAAAAAGTTATTTGAAAATTTGAAAGTGTGACGTGACGTGACGTGACGTGACGAAAAAGTGTGACGGACGGACAGACAGACGCCGGATAAAAAAAAAAGTAATCCCTAAGTGCCCACCATGCTACGCAGGTGACACAAAAAGGGCAACAATTTGCACCATATACAGGATAGAGTTATCTTAATTGGTAGTGTTTATAGTTGTGCAATTGGAAAAGGTTGTATAAAGTTTCAGTACAATTTTTCAAGTTGTAACTTAGATTACACTCTAAATGTAGTTGCAAAACTTTAACCAGAATTTCTAAGTCCAAAAAGGTCCATAACTTGCATAAAATGCTGGATAGAGTAATCATACTTGATTGTTTACATAGATGTGATGGTTGGTAAGGGCTGTATAAAGTTTCAATGCAATGCATCAAGTATTTACTGAGTATGAATGTGTATTGTTTTATGGCGCATCGACAGCTAAGGTCATTTAGCGCGCAATTAATTTTAATTATTCATGATCCCTGGGTAAACAAACCAGTACTAGGCTAGAAAATGTGCCTTGCCCAAGGGCACTCCACCATGACCGTAGTGCCGCGACTGGGGATCGAACCCAGTATTTACTGAGACGTGGACTCTTAATTTAGTTGCACGCAAAACTTTAACCAGAATTTCTAAGTAAAATAAGGGCCATAACTTGCATAAAATGCAGAGTAGAGTTATCATTCTTGATAATATACACAGGTGTAATAGTTGTGAAGGGTTGTAGAAAGTTAATAGAAGGGTTGCAATGCATTAAGTAAAATACTGAGATATGGACTCTTAATTTAGTTGCATGCAAAACTTTAACCAGAATTTCTAAGTAAAAAAAGTGCCATAACTTGCATAAAATGCAGGATAGAGTTATCTAACTTGATAATCTACATAGATGTGATAGTTGGGTAGCGTTGTATAAAGGTTCAATGCAATGCATCAAGTAGATACTGAGATATGGACTCTTAATTTAGTTGCACGCAAAACTTTAACCAGAATTTCTAAGTAAATTAAGGGCCATAACTTGCATAAAATGCAGGATAGAGTTATCCTACTTAATAATCTACACAGGTGTGATAGTTCGGTAGGATTGTAAAAAGTTTCAATGCAATGCATCAAGAAAATACTGAGATATGGACTCTTAATTTAGTTGCACGCAAAACTTTAACCACTATTTCTAAGTAAAAAAAGGGCTATAACTTGCATAAAATGCAGGATAGAGTTATCTTACTTTACAATCTAAACAGGTGGGATAGTTGGGTAGGGTTGTAGAAAGTTTCAATGCAATGCATCGAGTAAATACTGAGATATGGACTCTTACCTTAGTTGCACGCAAAACTTAAACCAGAATTTCTAAGTAAACAAGATGTGTTTGTGAAACACTGATGCCCCCGAATGGCAACATCTATGTCAAAGGTCAAGGTCGCCAGGTCAAAAATGTTGGTACTGACAGAAAGGTCATGTCACAAGGAATACACATGTGAAATATGGTAGCCGTACCTGTTATGGTTCAAAAGTAGTGATCAAAGTTAAAGTTTTTTTCGAGAATGGCAACATCTAGGTCAAAGGTCAAGGTCGCAAGGTGAACAATTTTGGTATTGACAGAAAGGTCATGTCACAAGGTATACACATGTGAAATATGGTAGCCGTACCTGTTATGGTTCAAAAGTGGTCAAGGTTAAAGTTTTTTTCTGAGAATGGCAACATGTAGGTCAAAGGTCAAGGTCGCAAGGTAAAAATTGTTGGTACTGACAGAAAGGTCATGTCACAAGGTATACGCATGTGAAATATGGTAGCCGTACCTGTTATGGTTCAAAAGAAGTGGTCAAGGTTAAAGGTTTTTTTTGAGAATGGCAACAGCTAGGTCGCAAGGTCAAAAATGTTGGTACTGACAGAAAGGTCATGTCACAAGGAATACACATGTGAAATATGGTAGCCGTACCTGTTATGGTTCAAAAGTAATGGCCAAGGTTAAAGTTTTTTTTCGAGAATGGCAACATCTAGGTCAAAGGTCAAGGCCGCAAGGTGAAAATTGTTGGTACTGACAGAAAGGTCATGTCACAAGGTATACGCATGTGAAATATGGTAGCCGTACCTGTTATGGTTCAAAAGTAGTGGTCAAGGTTAAAGTTTTTTTTGAGAATGGCAACATCTAGGTCAAAGGTCAAGGTCGCAAGTTCAAAAATGTTGGTACTGACAGAAAGGTCATGTCACAAGGAATACACATGTGAAATATGGTAGCCGTACCTGTTATGGTTCAAAAGTAATGGCCAAGGTTAAAGGTTTTTTTCGAGAATGGCAACATCTAGGTCAAAGGTCAAGGTCAAAAATGTTGGTACTGACAGAAAGGTCATGTCACAAGGAATACACATGTGAAATATGGTAGCCGTACCTGTTATGGTTCAAAAGTAGTGGTCAAGGTTAAAGTTTTTTTTGTACAGACAGACAGACAGACGTGCAGACAGGCCAAAAACTATATGCCCACCGAATCTATGATTCCGGGGGCATAAAAAGGGCCATAACTTGCATATAATGCAGGACAGAGTTATCTAACTTGATAATCTACATTGGTGTGATAGTTTGGTAGGGTTGTAGAAAGTTTCAATGCAATACATTGTAGTATTTAAGAACTTGCATGCAAAACCTTAACCAAAGTGTGACGTGGACGCCAACGCCGACGCCAGGGTGAGTAGTATAGCTCTCATATTCTTCGAATAGTCGAGCTAAAAATGATTATCCTATAAAACATTTGTCACTAAAACAGTTATATCTAATTGAAATGTTAATTTATTAACTGTTCCAAACTATGAACTTTATATTTACACGATATTTTCAGAATCAATTTGTTAAATTTTCTTATTGGCACAATTTAATCATATTTTCCAAAAATGACCCATTTCTTTGTTATATTTTTAGTCCTTATAATGACATCCTTAATTTTTGTAACACAGTATATGATTTAGAAGTTTAAAAATAGTATATATGTTAAAATTTCTTCCATGTTTTCTATAGTCGAGAAAACTTCACGGAATGTAATCATGTGACTTAAAAATTCCTATGATGTCATAAGCAGTTAATAGACAACCTGTTGAAATGTGAAAGAAAAAATCAACAACAGGTTTTCTACTAAACAAGAGGGCCATGATTGCCCTGGATCGCTCACCTTAATTATACAATGTACTGCAATGCAAAACACATCAAGACATTATTATTCTGAATGCAACCTCCACAGTGTTAACAAGATTTTCATTCATTTGGCCTAGTGATCTATATTTTTTTACCTGATATGACCCATATTCCAACATGGACTAGATAATATCAAGACAACATTCTGACAAATTTCAACTTGCTCAAGGTAAAAATACGGCCTCCGGAGTTTGAACAATATTTTCCTTTATTGACCTTGTTTCTGACCCAATATGACCCATATTCGAACTTGACCGAGATATAATTCAGACAAACATACTGACCAAATTTCAAGCTGCTGAAGCAAAAAATGCGGCAACCAAAGTGTTAACAAGATTTTCCTTCAATTTGGCCTAGTGATCTAGTTTTTGACCCTACATCATACATGACCCATATTCGAACTTGGCTTTGATATCATTTAGATAAACATTCTCATTAAATGTCAAGCTGCTGTTGCAAAAAATGCTTCTTCTACAGAGTTAACAAGACGTTCCTTCAATTTGGCCTAGTGACCTAGTTTCTGACCCAATATGACCTATATTTGAACTTGACCTAGATATCTTTAAGACAAACATGCTGACAAAATTTCAAACTTCTAAAGCAAATAAAGCGGTGACCTATTTTCTGACCCAACATGACCCATGATCGAACTTAACTTTACAAGAAAAACATTCTGATAAAGTTTCATCATGCTCAAGTTAAAAATGCAATATCAAGAGGGTTAACAAGATTACCCTTCAATTTGGCCTAGTGACCTAGTTTTTAACCCGGCATGACCCATATTCGAACTTGGCCTAGATATCATTTAGACAAACATTCTGACCAAATTTCAAGTGTTAACAAGATTACACTTCAATTTGGCCTAGTGACCTAGTTTTTGAACCGGCATGACCCATATTCGAACTTGGCCTAGATTTCGTAAAGCTCAACATTCAATCTGCTGAAGCAAAAATTGCGGCCTATAGTGTTAACAAGATTTTCCTTCAATTTGACCTAGTGACCTACTTTTTGACCTGACATGACCCATATTCGAACTTGACCTACATATCATCAAGACAAACATTCTGATATAGTTTCAACATGCTCAAGTTGAAAATGTGGCCTCCAGAGTGTTAACAAGATTTCCCTTAAATTTGACCTAGTGACCTCGTTTTTGACCTCATATGGCCCAGTTTCGAACTTGTCCAAGATTTGATGGAGCTGAATGTTCTGATACACTTTCATGAAGATTGGATGCAAAATGTAGCCTGTAGAGTTTTAACAAGCTGAGATGTTGACGACGCACGACACACGACAGACGCCGGACAAAATGTGATCACAATAGCTCACCTTGCACTTCGTGCATAGGTGAGCTGAAAAAAGACGATTCTGTTTGTGAGGGGTCAGGGCATGTAGGATTTTCTTTTAATTATGGGTAACAATCATGATGTGTTGTAATTTCTGAGAATATTGACTGTTTGAATAAACTAGCAAATTCATGAAATTTATATCCCCGCTTGCAGGAAATATTGTAGGAATAAAGTCTGCCGAAAGGCATTTAACCTTGTTAGCAAGTTTGAAAAACAAGAGGGCCATGATGGCTTGAAGGAATCGGATAGAGGGTCATCCAAGGAACATTTCTACAAAATTATTTGAAAATCTGCCTGACACTTTTGGAGAAGAAGATTTTTTTAAGTTTTCACTATAGCCATATTAAAGGCAAAATAGCCCCGCCCCTCCTGGTGGCCATGTTTTTCGACCATTCAACATGGCTTGAAGGAATCTGATAGAGGGTCATCCAAGGAGCATTTCTACAAAATTATTTGAAAATTATTTGAAAATCTGCCAACCAGTTTCGGAGAAGAAGATCTTTTAAGTTTTCACTATAGCCATATAAGGCAAAATAGCCCTGCCGACTGGCAGCCATGTTTTTCGACCAATTAACATGGCTTGAAGGAATCTGATAGAGGATCACTTAAGGATCATTTCTACAAAATTATTTGAAAATCGGCCTGACACTTTCGGAGAAGAAGATTTTTTAAGTTTTCTCTATAGCCATATAAGGCAAAATAGCCCGCCCTCATGGCGGCCATGTTTTTTGACCAATCAACATGGCTTGAAGGAATCTGATAGAGGGTCATCCAAGGAACATTTCTACAAAATTATTTGAAAATCGGCCTGACACTTTCAGGAGAAGATTTTTTAAGTTTTCACTATAGCCATATAAGGCAAAATAGCCCCGCCCCTTGGCGACCATGTTTTTTGACCAATCAATATGGCTTGAAGGAATCTGATAGAGCGTCAACCAAGGAACATTTCTACGAAATTATTTGATAATCTGCCAACCAGTTTTGGAGAAGAAGATTTAAAAAAAAAAATCATTTCGTTGCCATGGAAACCAGAATTATGCATGGATCCCAAAAAATTGAAGGAATTCTGGTGAGGTCAATGTGGGGATGCTTCCTGTGAAGTTTCTTCCCAATTGACCCACTGGTTACTGAGGAGAAAAAGTTGACGGACGATGGACGCCGGACAAAAGGCCATCACAATAACTCACCTTGAGCACTTCGTGCACAGGTGAGCTAAAAACGGTTCACATTTGTGGCAGTAATTGCACAGAAACAGCAACAAACAACATTTTTTTAATCAAGGGGCCATAACTCGTGGACACCGAATAAAGTCAGCCGAAGAAAGTGACGATAGAACTTGGCCTAGTCCTTAAGGCATTTTACGCTGTTACCAAGTTTGAAAAACAAGAGGGCCATGGTGGCCCTGGAATCGCTCACCTGATTTTTTTTTTCACTTTAGCTATATAAGCCCCCCATCTGGCGGGCATAGTTTCCAACCAATCAACTTGGCTTGAAGGAATCTGATAGAGGGTCACCCTAGGAACATTTCTACAAAATTATTTGAAAATCGGCCTGACACTTTTGGAGGAGAAGATTTTTTAAGTTTTCACTATAGCCATAAAAGGCAAAATAGCCCCACCCCCTGGTGGCCATGTTTTTTGACCAATCAACATGGCTTGAAGGAATCTGATAGAGGGTCATCCAAGGAACATTTCTAAAAAATTATTTGAAAATCGGGCTGACACTTTTGGAGGAGAAGATTTTTTAAGTTTGCACTATAGCCATATAAGGCAAAATAGCCCCGCCCCCCTGGCGGCCGTGTTTTTCGACCAATCAACATGGCTTGAAGGAATCTGGTAGAGGGTCATCCAAGGAACATTTCTACAAAATTATTTGAAAATCTGCCAAGCAGTTTGGGAGATGAAGAATTTTGAATTTTTTTTCGTTTCGTTGCCATGGAAACCAGAATTCTGCATGGATCCCAAAAATTTTAAGGAATTCTGGTGAGGTCATTGAGAGGATGCTTTCTGTGAAGTTTCATCCCAATTGACCCACTGGTTACTGAGGAGAAGATGTTGAAGATTTTTTAAGTTTTCACTTTGGCCATATACGGCAAAATAGCCCCCGCCCCCTGGCAGCCATGTTTTTCGACCAATCAACATTGCTTGAAGGAATCTGATAGAGGGTCACCCTAGGAACATTTCTACAAAATTATTTGAAAATCGGCCTGACACTTATGCAGGAGAAGATTTTTTAAGTTTTCACTATAGCCATATAAGGCAAAATAGCCCCGCCCCCCTGGCAAGTCACATAGACTAAATATACAGCAAACAACATTTAACTAAGACTAAAATATTGACCTGAATTAATAAAAGTATTATTTTGAATAGTGATTAAAACATTGTGGAAAAAGACAAACTTGCTGATTATCATTCACCTGTTAAGCTTAGTCAAATGTGTATAAAAGGGGCAAAGGTTAAAATAATAACTGTATAACAAATATTTTCGTTATCTAGGTAATATAAAATAATTGATTCATGTTTTAAAGCATTGTTTGGAAAGGAGGAATTGCTCATTGTCGGCAATTGCTCCGTTGGCAAATATACTTTCAACATTCGTATGTAACTAAGTAGCTATAACGGAAACGGTTCGACCCTTTTTCCGCTTAAAGTCGCTTTTGACGCATGTGCAGCAGACGGCTGCAGAATTGTTTATCGAGACCCAATTCCTCTTTTTCCACAAAGCCATTATAAACTATATATTTTTCCCCTTGATGTATGGCGAAATTGCTCGTTATCATTCATCTCTAGCATGTTATTCAAAATTGGTCCGGAAAGGAGAAAGTGTTAAAGAATGTCCATAGTAAAACGTTTAAATATGAAAAGAATTAATTTGAAACGTGTTTGAAAGTATATATTGTGTGAAAGGGAGAAATTGCACATTGTCAGCATTAGCTCCATTTTCAACAATTTTTCAATATTCAAACTGTTATATTATCACGGAAAGGGTTCTGCTGTAACCATTTCCCGCATACAGACGACAATCGAAAACATTGTGACAAAAGGAGAAATTGCTTGTCGTAGGCAATTTCTACTTTTGCCACAATGGTTTCAACTCCTCTTAATAATTTTATTTACAGTGATTTGCATTATTTTTGTAGTCATCATTGAATATGTGATTTTGTGCATTTAGTCTGATCATTTTGCAGTAGGATATCCAATAATGATGCTGTATGGATCATGCCAGTTTTGAATGAAACTTCTGTGAGTGAAAAATAATAATGACACTGAAATGTTTTATTCATTTATCTATTAAGTTCATGTGTTAGAGATTAAATGCATTTTTTTAACGTATATTAAGGTCTCTGATGTTCATTGATCACTGAATTAACAGTTCTCAGACAGTTTATTTGCACAAAACATTACTACTTGACTGACTTGTACTGTTGTAGTTGTTAATCCTTTCCCACATACAACCGCTTTCTGACGCCTCTGCAGAAGACGACTTTTGAAAACATTGTGACAAAATTGCTCAAAATGAGCATTTTCTCCTTTTGCCACTATGTTTTCAACTCTATTTAATAGTTAAACTCGCATTTATGGAGATTTTTGTCAAATTGTTTTCAAAGTCATCTGCTGCAGAATTGTTGTATGTAGGAAAGGGTTAATTAAATGCATTTGTTGAAATGTAATTTCTTAATTTCAAAGGAATCATATGACAAGCGTATTTTCAGACAATTCTAAAGATCTGTGGAAAAAAACCTTATTTCAGCATTAATATACATAATTATGTATATATTTTCATTATGAGTTATATATGTGATAACAACATATTACTTATTCAATCTAAATTTTTGGTGGCAGTGGTGGTGGAAGGACGTGCTTTTATACGCTCTTAACCTTTTAACTTTTTAAACAACTCTATTCTTAGAATTTTAAAATTTACCTACGGGTAAAGGTGGTAAGGTGTTCATAAACTTGTACGACAGCTTACGGCTGCTCCTTGTCTCGAAAGTAGTAGGAATTTCTCAGATATTTGAATGACCTCCAAAAATTTGGCGACGTGCCGTGGCCGCCATATTGGAAATTCTGCAAACTTTGACTTTTAAATGTTTTCAAACAACTAATGGACCGTTTTTATACTACATGAAAGATATTTTATGGTTTTAAAACTATAATAGTTTGTCTTGAGAGACTTTTAAATTAATTTTAAAAAGACATTCATCATTGTTTTGTAACTGTAAACTTTTGGTCTGGCTGGTGCGGTGCAGTGGATCCCTGGCCTGGGGAGGTTCATGGTCCCGGTGGGTCTATAATATGAGTAGACCTCTGAGCATTGAGGGGGTCATGGGAGGCGACGGAGTGAGCGACAACTCAACGAAAAATTATGAGCTGAACATTTCCAGAAGTCTGGCAAAAAAACTTCGAGCAACAAAGAGGGTCGAGGCCTTGAATTCACGCTTACTTCGGGGGGGGATTGTGATAGAAGCGGATGCGGCGACGTTTGAACTCACCAAGGAAGCTGCGTTGATATATTACAGCAATCATGCGAACGCTGAGGTTAAAACTAACACGGATAGAGCGGGTAATGTGATTGAACATATAATAAAGATAGAGGGGGTTTACACCTTGAATATTTATACTACAACCAGTAAATTAATGGTCAATGGGAAAAATCCAGAAACTTTCTTGAATAATGATGCTGAAAATATAAATAACTTAATAAGTCTGGCAACACTAAATGGCCAACCGGTAAATGTGACCAAGTTAAATGCTTTGTTTGCACAAGAGATTCAAAAACATCTACCTCCCAAAGGTTATAATAATAATAAAACTAAAGCAATTGAATCGGTCGAGATTAAACTCTGCACGGGTTGTAATAAAAATGTTCGCTCCAAAGGCGTCCTGTGTGACACTCTAAATAGCTATTTTCAGAAGATGCTGTATTTTCTGAAATTGAAAGTAATATTCAGTGCGGGATAAGGGTCACCTTCGATTTGACCACCTAGCTCTGTCAAAAAACGGTGAACAGTGGGTTTGTTTTGCTTTTTTCGTAGTTCTAAGAATGAACTTTATTTTGATATAGGTATGTATATGTGTTAATTTACTAGTAACGAACTATAACCCATAATGCCATAATGGTCGCCTATGGAAAATGAATTCCTTCCCTTTGACCTAAAGTTTACATTTTTTAAGCCGTGGGAAAATCACATTCCAAAGTGATGACGTCATACGACCCATTCCCTCTTAGTGTTTTTTACTACAATACTATGTTTGGTCATAACCCTTATTATATATCATAGATTACATACTTATTTGGTGGGATTCACTCTGTGATTGAAGCTCTATTCCAGTATACCCTAATACGACTCTCCAACATATTTTCTGTTTATTTTTACCGTTGTTAAATTCCCCCGTTTGCAGACAATCTGTAAAATCACAATCTACTGTCTTACAAGACCAAGACACCTGCAATCAATACATTGTATGGGGTCAAAGTATATTTAATTACCTACCTCTACAGTTATTTTATTCCTGATGTAATTTTAATTCCATTTATATACATTTAGAAATCCATTATTTTAAAACAGCAACACGCACATTGTGAAAAATCTATTTTTAGACCTATTTCCCAACAATCACATTTACAGAGTGTTCTCCCTTTGACCATACATTAATTTTCATTGCGTGTCTGGTGGATGGCGATATCTGCGTCATTTACGAAGGATCCTCCCCGACATGTTCTGTTTGGGGTGCGCGCGGGTAGGGCTATACATCTTGAGGTTGGGCACTTCTACTGATTCCCTTTTCAGTCCAACACAAATTTTACTTTTCGTAATTGTATATGCTTTTTTAGGAACTTGTCCAAGATTTGATGGTGATAAATGTTCTGATAAACTTTCATGAATATCAGATGCAAAATGTAGCCTGAGTGTTAACAAGGCAATTGTTGACGACGCACGACAGACGGACGCCGGACGAAATGTGATCACAATAGCTCACCATGCACTTCGTGCACAGGTGAGCTAAAAACGCTGGTTGATACAATGTGTGTTGTTCTCAAGGATATCCTTCGCCTGTGTCCAAATATGCATACACGGTCGACTTGTGAAAACGCTGTGACAAAGGGGAAACACTGGTCACAATGAGCTTTGTCTCGATTTGCCACAATGTTTTGAATTTTGTGATTTAATATTTATACGTTCACTTCTAAAGATCTTCCACATTTGTTCAAGATGTTTCCAAAGTCATCTACTGCAAATTGATTGAGAGACGCTCAGGAACAATTGGGTATTCACTAATAAATCCTAGAAGCTTTCTAAAAACTTCCGAAAATTACAGTTTTCTTTTTAACAGAATTTCGTCTAGATGACCCCTTCGTGCATAAGTGTCACATAACGCCTAGGTTTGATTTCCTCGATCAGCGTTCAGTTGTATGTTGTATCAGGGCTCTGTGTTCGATTCCTGCCCAGCGATTTGGGTTGACTGCAGACACATTGTCTTTACTTGTACAAGCAGTAACGAATTACTGGACTGTCGCCGTGATATCATCGACGTCAGTCGATTTATCTTATGTTTTTCAATGTTTTCAAAAGGACGAAGATATTTTAATAACAATAACTCAATAATAGTGATAATGACAGTGATAAGTTGGGCTACTTTTCGAACAATGTTTTCAAACTGTTGACTTCCTATGATTTACGCCAGACTCTTCAGTACGTTTTCATGTGATGCTCAAAGTTGGAGATCTGTTTTTGCCTGTCACGATATCTATACTTAATCCATTAATGTGTATAAATAAAAAACACAGCAAGTCAAAACTTTATAGGATATTATAAAACATTTAATAATTGCATTGGTCTTTAAAACATAGTTGACTACATGAATACTACAAATAATATAAAATAAGGAAAAAGCATATAACTAGAATAACAGATGCAAATATATTTATCCCTCTCTCTTTCTTTTAACAGAATGCAAATCTCTCTCTCTCTCTCTCTCTCTCTCTCTCTCTCTGACCGTCTGTCTCCCTCTATGTGTGTGTACATGCATGTGTGTCTGTCTCCCCCCCCCTCCGGTTTCTGTGTGTGTGACCCCCCCCCCCCACCCCCCAACCCAACGCGCGATATATCTCTCTCTCTGACTGTCTGTCTCCCTCTATGTGTGTGTACATGCATGTGTGTCCCCCCCCCCCCCCCCAACGCGCGATATATATATATATATATCTCTTTCTCATTTAAGTGTAAAACACGAATTGAATTATCAAATATAAAACATCAATTATCAAGTTTTAAGTGGATTATATTTACTGAATTACACAAGGTAGGCTTGCTAATAAGTACAGTAAACCAGTTTAAACATTAAAGAAAAGAGAAAAAAAAGATCTGAATGACGCACGGAAACAGTTGTCGGATAAACACTGCTAGATAATGTTATCAAAAGTGTTAAATATGTGGGTCTGGTCATCATAAATGAAACAAATATAGATCAATTCCTGAATTAATTAATTTTAACCAAAAACAAATTGATAAGATTTCTATCGACTGAGTGTACAAAACAACACGGCAGACTAAATAATGTAAACAAAGCAATGCATATTACTGAGAGAAGGTAATCACGTGACTCGGTAACCATGGTAACAAAAGAACATTCATGGAACACGTCCATGTTAGATTAGTGTTACTATGTAACAGTGTATACATTAACCAAGGATGGGATATTATAAAACTCTGACTACAGTTACATGAGTAGACCCGTGATGACCGACATATAGTCTATCTCTGTATACACAAATAGCGTCGGGCCACTCCGACTTTACCGACTTTAAATCTACGAGAGTCTCGAAACTCTCTAAACGAAAATCAAGTCGGTAAACTTTGTGGTGACGCCAGGCACAAATATAAATATTGTTGTTGTCTGGGTCTACACTGATCCCCCATGGCTCTGACCATTCTATTGTTTTGTGATAGACTACTTCTCCCTCATCGTTCATACAAAGTACTTTGTCGTTGTCCCGGTCAGTTAAATAGAACCTTCCGTGACAAACAGCGAGATAAGGAAGAAACGCACGTGCTAAAGGAGTGTTTATGGTTTTTATCGTGACTCCGTCTGTGGACATCACGCATAGAAACCAGGTACTCATCATTACAGAGGACAAACAACTGATCTCCACTAGACTCTATAGAAAGACAGTGTTTCTCCGTTTTTATAGATTTAGTGATTACGGCAGGATTTTGTGTTAAATTAATAATCAATATTATACGTTCCCTTGGTAACGTAACAGCTACCATACATTGTTTATTCGGCTCTGCTGGGTTCGTCACGGACATATCGGCCATTACGACCTGCTCAGTGGGTTCTCGTTTATCCTTTATTTCTGTAACACAGAAAGGTGCAGACCCAAACCGTATATAGCGTTGTAATATGTGCGAACCAACACTGAATACTTTAATACAATAATTAAGATAATCACAAAGAACCCACCTTGTGTGATCCAGTCCACATAATCCAGTTATCCAATATTTATCACTTTTATCCAATTCATGTTTAACATTAACTCTATCGACCACAGAAACTTCCTCTCTATCAAACATTTCCTTTCTCTCACTTTTTCTCTCGCTCTTACGTTCCTTCCTCATTTCCCCCAGAAAATCTCTCCTTCTCGGTTCTCTCTCGCCCCCTTCACTCTCTAGTTCTATCATACGATGGGATTTATCATGACTCTCACTACATTTACCACACATATATTGTTGACATAAATAACATAAATATAAAGCAGACATTTTAGTAAAATTTAACTGAGAGCATATATCACAAAAAGCGTTCAATTTGGTTTGTTCATTCCACACTTCTTTTTCAGTTTGTAATGTCTCCTCTCTTATTTCATTGAATGAAAGTCTATAACGGTTTACATCGAGTTCATCTTGGCCGGACCTCTTTGTTTCAGCCATTTTTTTGTGAGTCTGTCCCATTTTACTGTAAAAGAAAGTGCATGTAGTTAATTGTCCATTTATAAAGAAAAGGTAAGATAATATTTCTAGGAAAAAAAATGATTTACCAGAATATCTTATTCATGATCTTGGTCTTAACTAGTCTAATAGTTTTATTTGAAATTCTAATACAATTTGTTCATGATGTTAAGTTCTCAGTGTTAGCCCTGTGAAAATTGTAGTAAGGTGATACTGAATGACTGTTAACGGAATTTAACTTATTAACCTTTCCCCCATACGACAATTCCGCAGCAGAGGACTTTGAACATATTTTGTCAAAAAATAGAAAATCTCTTTAATTGAATGAATAACCAATGACTAAACGTGGAAAACATTGTGGCAAAAGGAGAAATTGCACGTTTTGAGCAATTTCTTCTTTTGTCACTGTTTTCAAATAGCCGACTGCTGCAGAGGCGTCAGAAAGCGTCTTTATGAGGGAAAGGGTTAATGCCGATTATGATAGTATATGCCATGATGAAAGGAATGAACCCTTCGGTATTGATGACAAGTGTGGAAAAAGATCGGACTGTAAAACCCCTATCTGATCCATATTCACACTGCTTGTTAAGACTTTTCTTGGACTTTTCAATATGTAAGTTTCAACAAGTGTAGATTCAGAACAGATTAAGAGAAAATGCAGTTTTATTTGGGTGTACACGGATGTCACATATCTTACTGTATGGTTTTCCCCGAGCAAATATCATATCTGATATATATTCACACTGTTCATTAGAAGATGGATGTTTCCTTTCATAGTAAGTTGCAATCTGTGCAAAACAAGATCAGATGACATGAAATATTAGTTTGAGCTGGGTCTACAGTGAAGACAAATATCCTTTCGGTTGACTTTGATCAAGGATCCTATTTCTACAACAATCACTCAGTCTACTGTTAACATATTCACAAATTATGATAACAAATCTTACCACTTTTTGGTCTGTTATCAATACACAATAAATAACCAAACTCGAAGACCACCACGATGTAGATTTACTGACTGGCTGAAAACATAGGAATACAAGACAATTAAAGTTAAATCGCATGCTTTTCAGTATTTTATTGTGAATATATCATTTATATCCTGATTAACTCATTGTTTCACAGACAAACTGAGAATAATTAATTCATCAGATGTTTGTTCAGGGTTTACTATGTGTTGTGAACTGTCAAAGAAACGGGGCTGGTAAGACAGTATATTTTATATTTCTATGTATTCTAAATTTGTTATGAAATCATCATGCAACTAAAATTAAAGGACTTTAAGTGTCTGACCTACCGTGTATATTGACATTTCTGATTTCAGGTTCAGATCACCCAGTCCCTTTATTAAATAAGTCTTATCTGAAACGACTCAAGTTGGCTGAATTTCCTAACAAACTTGTGTACGTAGTGTGTGAACTAGTTAGATCTTGATAAGACTGTGTGGATACACATAGTAATCTGGATCAACACTATTCGCAAAGGCAAACGAGTTACTTGTTTAGGGCACGGTCCCTATACAGATAGTGTTGCTTAAAGCTATATTTTATGAAGAAAGTCATGCACACTTAGAGATCTATGATGTGTTTGATCTAGTGGTAAGTATCTTATAAAATTACCAATATCTTATAATCTATAGCTTTTAATGTTTTAAAATTATTTCATAGAAAGATTTATATCAATAATTGCAAAAAAGAAGAAAACGCATATGCACTATATTTGACTTACTCTCGATTCTTTTCTTTAGACACAATTGCCCGAACACCACACACAGATCACTGGTTTATTTGCAGACTTTCTGAAATAAAATAAATGACCGAGTAATAATTTAATAAATGACAGCAATGTAAGACTAAACGAATGAATATGAATATAAATAAATAATATCCTTTAAATGAGGCGTGCTTTAGGACAATATACTACCATCTTAACATGTTTTAACAAGCAATTATCAAAGATCCATTTGGATCTATCTGCGAGTATCTGATCAAACCATCCACTGTCTAACGGTCTAATCTTCAATCTTGATCGTCTCTCTGACGTATCAGGGACCAGTGAAAACGAGATCAAACTCCTTGGATGCGCAGGGTGATCAGGGTATACACAGATAATAAAATTGAATGAATAAACTGAAGAATGACATATATACATATTAACATGCGCAAAAAAACAATACCTTTTTTCTATTGGAAATCGAGCTAAATAAACCAAGTAGATATTATAAAGCGTGATTATTTCAAAACAATGAATCTGCAGTCAACACGTCTAGATGCTCGTGTTCATGTATTCTAAAAGAACGCTACGGTCGGGTTTCATAATGACGTCATTATTCTAATGACATCAGTTATGACGATTCTTATCATGCGCAAGTTTGTACTTTACTGGCGTCAGTCAATATGAGCCATTCCACGAGAAAACCAACATTATGGCCTCTGCGTAATGTACCGACACAGATCAGCATGCGCAGTCCGCGCATGCTAATCTAGGCCGACACAATCCGTAGGATAGAGGTATAGAGTAATGACTCCTGAAGTAGAACATTCACAGGAGGCGAAAAGTGTCTGCCCAGATTAGCCTGGGCGGCATACTTAGACTGAACTTTACGCAGTTACACTGTTGGTTTTCTCATGGGACGGCTCATATATTGATCCTCTTACACATTTCCAGGCTAATTATTCATAAGCAATGTTGTAGACTTTGATCAGATTGCATATAAGTGCGGTTCATTGTGAGTTTCCTGTACACATAGCGAGGCTCAATAACAGTTCGATCTATATTATAGCCAAAGTAGCCTATGTCTACATATGTGTAGTGATTAATCTTCGTCTTCACATTATATTCCAACCTCTGCTAACGATCGATTGTAAATTCCCTTAAATTGAATATATTAAACAAGAGGGCAACGTTGGCCCTGGATCGCTCACCTGGAATATTAATTAATACCTATCATTTTATTACAGAATTAATGAGTCGGGTTTTACGTCATTGCAACACAGATATATAAATTAGGACCGGAGTCAAGAAATAGAGGTGAGTTAAAATGACAAAAATGAAGATGATGATGGCTACTGAATATTATATGCTTGCATCCTACTCAAGTCAAAACCACACAAGTGAGTATTTAGCTTTCATTTGGAGACTCTGACCTCCTACTGGGGGTGCACAGATGGCTATTTTTATGAAGAAGATTTTAAAACCTTCCACTATAAGAATATAGTGAAAATTACCCTGCCCTTTATGGTAGTGTTATATCAGCTGACACTGCTTGAACAAGTGTTCCACTATATACTGCATGTAAAACACGTGAACCCAGAAGCGGGGCTAATTTTAAACCAATGGGCATTATTTAAGCCATCGAGGTGGGGGACCACAAGACAATGGTACACACCATATATCTAAGCTCTAATTTTGAATCCAGGGGCAATTACCGCTTAATTTAAACATTATTTGTAGAGGATCACTAGAAAATGGTACAAAACAATTATCTATGCTCTAGGCCTTTCGGTTTCAGACATGTGGTTTTGTAAAGTTTTTCCTTTAAGTTCTTCATGGAATTACTTTCTTTCAGCATCACCGAAAGAGGGCCACCCAAGGATCATTCCTACCATGTTTTGTCAAAATCCAAATAGTGGATTAGGATTGATTGATTGATTGGGGTTTAACGCCATTTTTAACAAAATCTCAGTCATATCACGGTGGCCAGTTCACCTACTCAAGTGTTTCCTGGTTTTCTCACACCAGTACTCCACACAACAATCTTCCCAAGCAACTGGCTGCTTTTCCACAAAGACTTAGCCCATTAGCAAATTTGCACTATGTTAACAGAAATACAGTTGCAACTACAAGTATTCAACAATAACTACATCACTCAGCCTAAACCTAGCAATTGGTTAAGATTCTTTCATCAAACTTGTGTATTATCTGTGTGTACGTTAATTACTTGTGTTGTATCTGTGTATACGTTAATTACTTGTGTATTATCTGTGTATACGTTAATTACTTGTGTATTATGTGTGTATACGTTAATTACTTGTGTTTTATCTGTGTATAGGTTAATTACTTGTGTATTATATGTGTATACGTTAATTACTTTTGTTTTATCTGTGTATACGTTAATTACTTGTGTTTTATCTGTGTATACGTCAATTACTTGTGTATTATCTGTGTATACGTTAAATACTTGTGTATTATATGTGTATACGTTAATTACTTGTGTATTATCTGTGTATACGTTAATTACTTGTGTTTTATCTGTGTATACGTTAATTACTTGTGTATTATCTGTGTATACGTTAATTACTTGTGTATTATCTGTGTATACGTTAATTACTTGTGTATTATCTGTGTATACGTTAATTACTTTTGTTTTATCTGTGTATACGTTAATTACTTTTGTGTTATCTGTGTATACGTTAATTACTTGTGTATTATCTGTGTATACGTTAATTACTTGTGTATTATATGTGTATACGTTAATTACTTGTGTATTATATGTGTATACGTTAATTACTTGTGTATTATATGTGTATACGTTAATTACTTGTGTATTATATGTGTATACGTTAATTACTTGTGTATTATATGTGTATACGTTAATTACTTGTGTATTATCTGTGTATACGTTAATTACTTGTGTATTATCTGTGTATACGTTAATTACTTGTGTATTATCTGTGTATACGTTAATTACTTGTGTTTTATCTGTGTATACGTTAATTACTTGTGTATTATCTGTGTATACGTTAATTACTTGTGTATTATCTGTGTATACGTTAATTACTTGTGTATGAGCCGGTGCCATATACGAATGAACAAGAGATGTGAATGGCTACCTTTCTATCAGTTATGTACATTCAACAGTTACTCGTAAAAGCTTTTTTATCGTGCCTGTTCTGGTTGCTTGAACGAGCAACCGGAAAAAGACGTGCTGTTTCAGAGTTAGCGCATTATGTATAACTTCACGACGAAACGGTACAATTTGTATCCCTTTATATACGTTTATTATATGTTTATCTGTGTATACGTTAATAACTTGTGTATTATCTGTGTATAATTATAAAATAACATTTGAATCCGATTTTTTTTGACAAACTGATTTAATCGTATAACCGTTTGTTAGAAACTTCTCGAACGCTTAATGACTAATTCTCAGAATCAAAATCAGAGTAAGATAAACTGATTGATCTAGACCTACAATGGGTTAATTTTCCAAATATGTTGTTTTTCTGTTGGGCCATAGAATTGAAAAACAAATCTGAAAATATGTTAAAGTGGTGTGTGTTTTCACTTTATGTATTATACATGAACAGTAACCATATTGTGTATGCCTTTTATAATTTAAACAGTAACATAGTATTAAATGTCTCTGTTTTAAATGCAGATTTATGTAGAACATGCAGAATAAAACAAGCATATAAATGTGCAAGTCATTCTCCTGCAATGGGGACATGTTTCAGACATCATTTGAGTTTCATATCTTTTACAAATGTGGAAAAGCATAACGTATCTTATAGCACACCACTGTAAAACTGTATTCGGTCTGCAATGTACGTGATATAATTGAGCTGTGCTCTTGATAGCGTCAATATTATTTCTGGACGAGTGTAGATTGTCCTGCACATCTATCCAGTATGATCTCGGTGTATACTGTTAGTCAGAGGTAGTATGAAGGTTTTTGTTACAAAGAAAATAATCTTATCTAGCATATGGCCTTCAACTTATGTATAAATCTATACTCATTCATACACACACGCGCACACTCTCTCTCTCTCTCACACACACACACACACACACACACACACATACGCACACATATACACACACACACACACACACACACACACACACACACACACACACACACGTATATATATATAGACATACAGACAGACAGACAGACAGACAGACAGACAGACAGACAGACATATATACATAAACATAAAGACATAAACACAGATAGACTTAAATGCAGATAGACATGTATACATACAAAGACACATGAATACATGCAGATATACATGTACATACATAAATACATACATACATACATAGTGATATACATACATAATGATAGACATACATGATGATGTATATATATATATATATATATAGGCCAGAAGTCGCTATAAGGCAGTCCTGCGTTCCTACCTTAAGAGAGTGGCTGTTACTCCCGTCGTTTACCCGCGCTTGCGGCGAAGTGCTTGCCTCGTTTCTAGGCAGCCCTGCATCCCTACCTTAAGAGAGTGGCTGTTACTCCCGCCGTTCACCCGCGCTTGCGGCGAAGTGCTCGCCTCAGCCCGGACACTCGCCCGATCCGTAGAATGGGTAGGCAGGACGCTTAAACTATCGCCTTTACGGGTCCAGCTGAGACGGTTTCGGGAAAAAAGAGCAGTTTCCCGATTTCCCTCTTTGTTGCATGTGCAGGGTCACTTTTGATCTAGAAGTAGGCCAGCCCGGACACTCGCCCGATCCGTAGAGTGTGTAGGCGGGACGCTTAAACTATCGCCTTTACGGGTCCAGCTGAGGCGGTTTCGGGAAAAAACGTAGTTTCCCGATTTCCCTCTTTGTTGCATGTGCAGGGTTACTTTTGTTCTAGAAGTCGGCCAGCGCGGACACTCGCCCGATCCGTAGAGTGCGAAGGCAGGACGCTTAAACTGTCGCCTTTACGTGTCTAGCTGAGACGGTTTCGGCAAAAAGAGCAGTTTCCCGATTTCCCTCTGTGTTGCATGTGCAGGGTCACTTTTGTTCTAGAAGTCGGCCAGCCCGGACACTCGCCCGATCCGTAGAGTGTGTAGGCAGGACGCTTAAACTATCGCCTTTACGGGTCCAGCTGAGACGGTTTCGGGAAAAAACGCAGTTTCGCGATTTCCCTCTTTGTTGCATGTGCAGTGTCACTTTTGTTCTAGAAGTAGGCCAGCCCGGACACTCGCCCGATCCGTAGAGTGTGCAGGCAGGACGCTTAAACTATCGCCTTTACGGGTCCAGCTGAGACGGTTTCGGGAAAAAACGTAGTTTCCCGATTTCCCTCTTTGTTGCATGTGCAGGGTTACTTTTGTTCTAGAAGTCGAAATCGCGGACACTCGCCCGATCCGTAGAGTGGGTAGGCAGGACGCTTAAACTGTCGCCTTTACGGGTCCAGCTGAAACGGTTTCGGGAAAAAAGAGCAGTTTCCCGATTTCCCTCTTTGTTGCATGTGCAGTGTCACGTTTGTTCTGGAAACAGGCCAGCCCGGACACTCGCCCGATTCGTAGAGTGGGTAGGCAGGACTCTTAAACTATCGCCTTTACGGGTCCAGCTGAGACGGTTTCGGGAAAATACGCAGTTTCCCGATGTCCCTCTTTGTTGCATGTGCAGGGTCACTTTTGTTCTAGAAGTCGGCGAGCGCGGACACTCGCCCGATCCGTAGAGTGGGTAGGCGGGACGCTTAAACTATCGCCTTTACGGGTCCAGCTGAGACGGTTTCGGGAAAAAATGCATTTTCCCGATTTCCCTCTTTGCTGCATGTGCAGTGTCACGTTTGTTCTGGAAACAGGCCAGCCCGGACACTCGCCCGATCCGTAGAGTGGGTAGGCAGGACGCTTAAACTATCGCCTTTACGGGTCCAGCTGAGGCGGTTTCGGGAAAAAACGTAGTTTCCCGATTTCCCTCTTTGTTGCATGTGCAGGGTCACTTTTGTTCTAGAAGTCGGCCAGCGCGGACACTCGCCCGATTCGTAGAGTGCGTAGGCCGGACGCTTAAACTATCGCCTTTACGGGTCCAGCTGAGATGGTTTCGAGAAAAAACGCAGTTTCCCGATTTCCCTCTTTGTTGCATGTGCAGGGTCACTTTTGTTCTAGAAGAAGGCCTGCCCGGAAACTCGCCCGATCCGTAGAGTGCGTAGGCAGGACGCTTAAACTATCGCCTTTACGGGTCCAGCTGAGACGGCTTCGGGAAAAAAAACGCAGTTTCCCGATGTCCCTCTTTGTTGCATGTGCAGGGTCACTTTTGTTCAAGAAGTCGGCCAGCCCGGACACTCGCCCGATCCGTAGAGTGCGTAGGCAGGACCATTAAACTGTCGCCTTTAACTTTCCAGCTGAGACCGTTTCGGGAAAAAACGCAGTTTCCCGGACGCCCTACCCGTCTCTGGGCGTTTTTGTGTCTCCACAATGGAGTGGAACAGCGTGTTCCTCATAGTACAGTCGATGTTACTCTCGCCGTTCAAAGTGCTTGCCTCGTGTCTAGGCAGCACTCCGCTGCCGGCCCGGGAAAATGTGCACCGGACCCCGTATTTCCTATAAGGCAGTCCCGACGTTAGAACCGAAGTGCTAGCCGTCTGTCAGGGCAGCAGCACTCGGCAGAATTGGGGGGGGGGGGGGGGGGGGGGTGTACAAAAAAAGCCAAAAAGTCTCCACAATGGGGTGGAACAGCGTGTTTCGCATACGCGACAAGGCAGGCCCCGCAGTCTACCCGCGCTGACGGCGAAATGCTGAGCCTTGTTTTACGCTAGCACCCCGCTGCTAGTAGGCGAGATGGGAGCCGTGTTTTTCACAATGGGGTGGAACAGCATAGTTAGGGTCGATGTTACTCCCGCATGTTCACCCGCCGCGCTTACGGCGAAGTGCTTGCCTCGTTTCTAGGCAGCACTCCGCTGCCGGCCCGGGAAGATGTGCGCCGGGTCCCGTAAAATAAACCCGCGTCCTTCATATATACATACACTCAAAGACATAAATATAGATAGACATATACTCAGAAAGACATACATTCGGGGACGCATGCATAACTGCTGATATTTATACATAGTGATAGACATACACAATGATAGACACACGATTACAGACATATATGATGATAGACATACATAGACAAATAGACATACAGAAACATAGACAGATAGAGATACAGATACATAGACAGATAGACATACAAACACATTTACACCAACAGATAGACGGACATACATATAATCATAAACATAAAGACATTCAGATAGGCATAAATTCAAAGACACATGAATAAATGCAGACACGAAACACCCTCGAGCAGAAGAAACACGCCAACCTGTAGTATTTTGGAAAGTAGCATAAAACATTAATTATTGGGAAAAAAAATGTATAACTCAATTATATATATATATATATATATATATACAAACATTCAATTAGGAGAAAGTACACCAGTGTGATACCCAAACGGATCGCAAATGTACGTATTCCACTTTTGTTCCGCCTCGCAAACGTTTAAAAGTATCCCGATCCTAGGTTGTTTTGACATTCGGTGGTAGAAGAAACTCTTCTCTATCCAGCCATAACATAAATGCATGCACATACAATAGCATATTCTCATACATACATATATAACTATATACAGCATCGCATACTTGTTATGAACTTCGCGACAGACACTCAGCAGCTTATAGACTTAATAATATGACACAATTTCATTATAACTAATAATCATATATATTTCAAATAGCTAAAACTCAATACTGCAGTAAATACCTAAACACATAAATGCATATTAAATTGCACAAATGTGCAGACTGATTTGTTTCTTTACTACTCATACAGCACTTTGGTTGGTTTGAGAAAACCTCAGCTAAATTATACATCTATAAGTTGAATAACAACTGACATAAAACACATTAAGCAATTATATGCGCAATTTTGACCACTTCACACGGATTTATTTCATATTCATGTATTATTCTTTGACTAGATATTCATAACACTTTGCTAGGTTTCGCAGATGCAGATAAATGTTATGCATTCAGCATCGTATTACACCAGTACAACGTAAAAACACTTTGCATTGAAATATGATAGAGGGGTGAACAGGTACATGAATCCTGCAGAATGCGAATATCGTTTGTGTTAAAATTAATTTCAGAGAGACACGGATTCAAACTACAATATATTACATCGAGAAAAAATGGAAAGAAAAAAAGAATGCACGGAAATGCGTATCTATCAACAGTTTAAAACAATCTCAAAGACGTAGTTATTACTTTTTTGAAGTCGCTGTTATATCCGGTTCGAAATATGAACGATTTCGTCATAAGTTTCGACATAAGCTTTAGATTACAGATAAATGTTACCGAAACGCATATTCATTTCATATATATACAAACACGAAAACACCGACAAACAATTGTAAGTTACACAATGTGGGAACATGAGCACTTTTGACATTCCCTATGATTTTGCTTTGTTAACAATTCTTTTTCAGTCATGTCTTTTTTCTTGTGTCTTTATTTTCGTTTAATGATGGCTCATGGTTTCTGGGAATATAATTTGTTTCATTTCGCTTTGTTGAAATATAAATAATAAATCTCTCTTCGTCTGCCGATTTTTTTTCTCTATTGTGTATGTTTGTCAAAATGAGAGTTTATATTACTTGTTTCCCTATATGATGAGCCTGAAATTATGTTGAAACACATATTTTCAATTTTGTGTTTGTGTAAAGTCCACCAAATTTACCAGTGTTTACTTTATTATGCAGAAATACAAATATTTTGTATGACGTTATGACGCTGATTTTAACGTAAGGGGACATTTTTAATAGTAATGAAAATAAACTTATATATTTCATGTTTTTAAATACAAAATCACCATTTTTGCTAGATTTGGTCTTTATGGGAAAAACGCATTTTTATGTATGTTTTTCATTTTTTATTGCATAAATATAAGAGTATCAATTTAAGTGCTTAAAACGTCGCGTGATTGATAATACGATGTTGGTGCGTTGAGGGGTACACTTTTAAGACGCAACAATTATTTTAATAAAACCGGTCAACTTTTTTCAAACCATGCCAGATAATCTATGAAAACAAAAGTATCCAATTGTATTATTTTACATTTGAGCCGTCCCACGATAAACCAACATTGTGGACATTGCGTATTTACCCGGAATAGCCGCGCAGGCTTACCCGGATAGATTTTCTGTTTTAGGAATCATTACTCTATACCTCTATCCCCCTGATCTTGGTCGATACATTACGCAAAGGCCATAATGTTGGTTTCTCGCGGGACGGCTCATTTATCCGAATTATAATGTCTTAAATCTTAGAAAACAAAAAACAACGCGTAAAAATGTAAGTGTCACTAAGTTTATTTTTCTCTTTATCGAACTCCATGTTGTTTGATTTCGACTGTAAACGGTTTAGTTGAAAATGTCGCCAAATCCTTCCAGTAGTCAGCTGAGAGAACAGACGTAATTTTACGCTAAATCAAAGATAATTTAAGTTTTCAAGGCTTTCTTGTAGCTTTTGTCGCACATTTGTGTTACACGTCATCTTCATTTTTGTTATGGAAAGTGACCAGTAATTCGATGTGTTAATTAGGGGCTTTTCACAATTAATGCATCTGAAGTATAGGGAAAGTTGCGTTTTTTATTTCTGATTGTAGGTATATGAAATGTTTTGTATTTGATAGAGTAATTAGGAAAATAATTCAAAATATGCAAACAAGTATTGAACTGGTTTTTTTTAGATAACGTAATAGGGAGAGATTAACCTGCTCGTAACACTATGTCGCTCTTCATTTTTATCCGCTATGGTCGAGTGGTTAGCTTCGGGGATTTCGAAGCCGAGTGTCCCGGGTTCGATCCCCAGTCGCGGCACTACGGTCATAGTGGAGTACCCTTGGGCAAAGCACCTTTTCTAGCCTATAACTGGTTTGTTTACCCAGGGATCATGCATAAGTGAACTTTCGCAGTGATATAACTGAAATAATGTTGAAAGCGGCGTAAAACCCCAATAAATAAATAAATTCATTTTATCGATGAACACTACGTTTATAAACATGATCAAACTCCGTGTAAACATGCGAGTTTACTTCCGCGTACACACACGGAATGACGTCACACTTAGAGCGATGATTACGTCATTTCATATGCGATCTTACTATCACTGATTTCTGAATGTACAATTTTTGGTGTATAATTTAAATGGCACGTCATTTCTGTATGTATACATGTTTGTATTTGACTATGAGCTTGTATGCGACATTAGAAGGGTTTGTCTAATTGCACAAAGTCCAAATAGTGTCCAGAAGGCTGGCCATTAATAATATCTAATAAGAAGAGCTACACTTTGACAAACCCTGGCCCCTGGCTTATTCACACATGTTGAGCTGTGTCCAATTTCCCAAAACTTGCTTAGCGTTCATAAATTCTTAAATACTTAACAGCATATTTCATAATTTTTGTTTCCCATGTAAAAATGCCAACAAAAAAAAAATCCTCAAATGCTCAAGGCAACTATTTATATCTTACATATAGCGCTAAGTACGTTTGGTGGAATTGGAGCTTAGTCTCACTTTTTACCCATACAATCTTATCTTAAAACTAACAAGTGTCAAAGAGAGAGGGCACCGTTATAAATAACGCTTCAGATTGAACTCTTTTTATATTTACTCATCATTTGTTCGAAGGAAATCTTATATTTCTTGAATGGCCGTATGGTGAAAAAGGAAGACAAATATTAGAGTACATATATATGTCTATCGGAGCCTTGGTTTATTAAAATGTCCCAAAAGTCGATGTTCATGTGGTGTTTGCTATCTGCTTCCCACATAAACAAGTATAGATCTGAAACAGAAATAGTGTTAGAAAAAAAAACCGGGGCCATTTCGATTGTGTTTAATTAATGAATATAGGTACAACGTGCTTATGTACAGTATGTTAATTATATCTCGGTAGTCAGTCCACCTATCATGTAAATAATCGTACCAGTACACCGCTTTACATGTTTAACAACAAATATGCGGCAGACGACTTTGAAAAACAGTGATAAAAACCTGAACAATCTCCATAAAAGATAGCTTAATTGTTCAATAAAGTTGAAAACATTGTGGTCAAAGGAAAAATTGCTCATCACGAGCAATTTCACCTTTAGCCACAATGTTTTCAAAAGTCGTCTGGTGCTTTTGGATCAAAATGCGTCTGCGGGTAGGAAATGGTTTAAAGGCATGACCACATTCACACATTGCTTATTTAGCCTATCAGAGGCAGAAGGCCGGCGTTGATCTCAATATCGACAAAAAAAAGGAATCGTACCGGAAAACGATAACTAGTAAAGAACCGACTGCACTATCTCTACAAGTCGGCTCTTAATTAAACGTTTGAAGAACGACATAATTGACACATTTATATATAAAACAATACAGGTATTTGACGGTATTTGACCGATTACAAAACAATGCATTTATAATTTAGAAAACAAGAAAAAAAAAGAAAGGTGTATCCCAATACCACAATTGTTCTATGTTAATTATCTCCGTGTGCTTGTTAGAATTTGTTTTGGGGAAATTGTTTTTATCGTAAATCTATCATACACGTTTCTTTATGAGAACCTGAGCCTCCAGTCAAATTCAATTAAATATGTGTTAAACAAAGGCACGGTGGTAGCCCATCATAAAATCACCTTAAACAATTCACCAGATTCAATGTATTTTCTTAATCGAAAAAGTGCCATCATTCTGACAAAAACCTGCAAAGATTTATGTACTCTTGTCTGTTGTTGGAGATAATGATGGTTAATACGTACTGTATGTTTAAAGGCAATATCTCTAAAGATTTGAAAAAATGGGTAGTACGGAAACTTAACTAAAATTCCAAATTGGAAAAGGGCTATAGTTATGTGCTCTTGTCTGTTGATTGAGGTACTGTTGGTGTTCAAGAATTGTAAGTTTCAGAGCAATGTCCGTAATGGTTTTGGTACAAAATACCTCAAAATCAATATGGGTCATCTACTGTTCACCACCAGCCTCCATTTCAAGTTTGAGGGCCATTATGCCCATCTGAGCGCCATGTTGTAAGGAATATTTGGACAATTTTTAACCAGATGACCTCAAAATCAATAGGGGTCATCTACTGGTCACCCCCAGCCTCCATGTCAAGTTTGAGGGCCATGAGTGCTAGCAATGTTGAGTTATCACTCGGACAAGCTTTTTGCGTTCAAGGTCACCTTGCACTTTGACCCGATGACTTCAACATCAATAGGGGTCATCTTCTGGTCAGGCCCAACTTTGAGGACCAGAGGTCAATGCATTGTTTTGTTATCACTTGGACAAGCTTGGTCACTGTGACCTTAACCTTTCACTTGATGACCTCACACTATTGGTCATCTACTGGTCACTCCAAGCCTCCATGTTAAGAGGGTCATAGGTGCATGAAATGTCGAGTTATCACTCGGACAATATTTCGCGTTGACCTATTGACCTCAAAATTAATAGGGGTCATCTACTGGTCGCTCCAGCCTCCATGTCAAGTTTGAGGGCCATGGGTGCAAGCAATGTCGAGTTATCACTCGGACAAGCATTTCGCGTTCAAGGTCAGTGTAACCTTGACCTTTGATCCGATGACCTCAAAATCAATAAGGGTCGTCATATACTGGTCACCCCAGCCTCCTAGTTAAGTTTGAGGGCAATGGGTGCAGGCAATGTCGAGTTATCACGTGGACGAGCTTTTTTCGTTCAATGTCACTGTAAATTTGACCTTTCACCCAATGACCTCAAAATCACTGGTCACCCCTAGTCTCCATGGCACGTTTGAGGGCCACGGGTGCAGGCAATGTAGAGTTATCACTCGGACAAGCTTTTCGCGTTCAAGGTCACTGTGACCTTGACCTTTGATCCGATGACCCTAAAATCAATAGGGTTCATCTACTGGCCAGGCCCAACCTCCATGTCAAGTTTGAGACCATAGGTCCAGGCATTGCTGAGTTACCACTTGAACAAGCTTTGGTCTACCGACGGACCGACATACCGACAACACCGACCGACCGACATGAGCAAAGCAATATACCCCTCTTCTTCGAAGGTGGCATAATAAGCACAATACTTCTATATGCAGTTGAAAGACTTTTAGTTTTAGAGACATTTTTCATTATGTAAAAAATGTATTTATATTATGTTATGTATTTCCCTATCATTTTGTGTATAGAAATTACTTTTTGGTAACAGTTGATATAATGGAGGAAAAGGTGGCGTTGCGATGTTGTGGAAGAAATCACTCAACGAATCTTTTTCTCCTCTTTCTATAGATAGTGATCGGGTCATAGGAATACAAGTTCAAACGGCATGTGATAAGTATACATATGTATTACTACAAGTATATTTTGCCCAGCTCAAATCACAGTATAGCATACTTCCGTCAACACATAGAACTGTTACATGATTTCGCAAGTTGGAACAGTAATTATAATAGGCGATTTTAATGCTCATTTGAATGGATCTATGTTTATTAAGCAGATAGATAGTAGAGGCAATGCTCTTTCGGAGCTGACGTCTATGTTCGATTTGATTAATATCTCTACTTCATCCCTTTGTACTGGGGCAGATACCAGCTATCTTTCTTATGATCATCGTAAAGTCTTTTATTGATCATATTATCACTTCGGATGAATTAGTTCATTCTATTGTTTATTGTATTATTCTTGACGATGTCTGTTAAATGTGTCTTCTCACCGTCCGATTGTATTTAAATTACAAAATTATTAATATTCTTATAGTGTCAAAGACAATTTTAATGAGTCAGTAAGGTGGAAAAGGGTGTCCGAAATCGAACTCTTAAAATATCAAATAAGTTTAAGTCAATGCCTGAAAAACAGTGTAGATCAATTACCAGTGCATTGTTAATAACATCAGTATAGCCTCAACTGCACATCTTCCGCGCACGTCCTACATATCGCATCTTTAGCTCTATTGGTCAGTCAGCCCGAAGCAAACCCATGCGTTTATGAGATCTAAGCGCATAGTTTGGGTTCGGGATGGCAGACCAAGAGGTGATGATTTTGATTCATACAGAGAATACAAAGATGCAAAAATCTGTTTCCGAAAGTTACACAGAAATGTCTTTCTAAAGTACCTACAACAAGTCAATAATGACATTGACAATGCGGCAGGTATAGATAGGCATGAGTTATTTTAGAAATAAGTCAAATAGAAGATGAAAACATAACAGAAAACTATTTCTTAAGAGATTAAATTAGGCGATTTACTCGTTCGTGATCCATTGAAAATGTGTCGTGTATGGGGTCGTCACTTTGCAACCCTTTACTCCGATACGGAGAGTGATTCCTATGACCGGGTGAACTTCGAAAACGTGACGGCATGTGTTAATTGTATTAAGGAAGAGTTGATTTTAGTACATTGGGATCACATAGCACAGGAAGAAATGTTATCTGCCTTAACTACTTTAAATCAAAGTGCTGAAAGCGCTGGTGGTATAGGGGCATATGTAAGTTGAAAATATATGGCATAGATAATATAGACAAACATTGTTGAAACAATGACCTTTAAACAAACCAAACCAAAAATGTGCAAAGCACACATATTGCCTGCCTATACAATACAAATACCTAATTTATCAAAGTTTCACCCTTTTCTTGTATAAACAAAATAAAAAGATTGACAAAAAACAGAGCAGCGACCCTCAATTAAAATATTTCCAGTTCAGAAATCACTAAAGATTCACAATGTATATTGTAATCATGCTGATAAATGAAAGACAATCGAAAGCATGCTATGGTTATGTTTCTTTTGCACTGCACATCTGTAGCTCTGAGTTTCCTATACAACAAGTCTTAAATTGATACATTGGATATCTATTGAGACAATAACCGAAGAAATGAAAAATGAGTTTTACGCCTAAAAAAAACAGATCAGATTTGTGTTCAAAATATTGTATCGATCTCTTAATCCCAATGTATACGTGTGACGACTTTGAAATGGATCCGCGAAACAGAAACAAGGTTTTGACCCATTAATGCAAACCGTAACGGACAGACGGACGAATGGATGAACACGAAGACGGACAGACAGTCAGTCGCTCTGGACAAAGTACAACGCTTGGGAAACACTCATTAACGAAACAAGGGCATGTGTTTTTCATGCGAAAGTCATATAATAAGTGAGAACATGAAAAGACAAAAATATACACACTCCAAACGCAGCATGCTAAAGTTATGGTAATGGTTCACTGCAAATGTGTAGGTCATAAGTTACCTACAAACCAAGTTTGGAAATGGATACAATGGAAATTAATTGAGACAATCGCTGAACTAAATAAGGAAAAATGAAGATAACTAAGATAAGCAGACCAGAGTTATGTACCTAGTATTTTGCCGTTCTCCTGATCACACGGTATAAGTGTGACCACTTTCAAATAAATCTGTCATACAGAAACAACGTTTTGACCAAAACATGCAATCCATGACGGACGGACGAATGCACATTCAGGCAGACAGCCGGCCGGACACCGGATTATACCTCCAAGCTTTACAGACAGAGACAACTTATAAAGTATTGATTACAAAAGACTGGTTCGATGCGTCAAAACACGTCTGTGCTTAGGAAAGCTTAGATTATGGTATTTGTAAAGTATTTGC
Source organism: Serripes groenlandicus (assembly GCA_031761405.1). NCBI lineage: Eukaryota > Metazoa > Mollusca > Bivalvia > Cardiida > Cardiidae > Serripes > Serripes groenlandicus. The sequence continues at coordinate 1,546,117 of JASEVX010000031.1, read as the reverse complement.
AAATTAATTGTATCTCCGAAATGGGACCGTACAAGGTTAATTTAAAAAAACCTATTTAGACTATACTTCTAGTTTATTTGTCAACAGATACGTCTAGGACTAGATTACACGTTGACGAACGTTGAATCTTCAATTAGCGCAAATGCATATACATTATAATTTTAGTCCCAAAATCGGTAGAAGCGCCTCAATTATAAAATAAATAATGACCTTGCGGTTATAACTTGTGTGTATGTTGACATTTTCGGCCAACTTTCTTTCCGACGTTTGACAAAAGTCAATGCGACATGCGTCATTCGTATTTCACAAATGGGCTAAGTCTATGTGAAAAAGAACCCAGTTGGTTGGGAAGATTGTTGTGTGGAGTACTGGTGTGAGAAAACCAGGAAACATATTTGTAGATGAACTGGCCGCCGTGATATAACTTAGAAAATGTTAAAAACGGCGTTAAACCACAATCAATCAGTGTTGAAATCTTATCTCTAATTTGTAGATTTAATTCCTATGTCCTAGTTGGGTCGACATACAGTGACACGTGAGAATATTCAACACAACACGCGACCTGTTTTACCAACAATTCTCCAGTAGCGGTGAGACCGTTAGTACCATTCTTTCATGGCATGTATACACAGTATAGGACCTCTCTCTTTGGACGGATTATGTAATAACAAGTCCTTACCCTTGACCATGTAGACTTAATATACACAAACAACATTTAACTAAGCCTGAAAGTATTATTTTGAATAGTAATTAAAACATTGTGGAAAAAGACAAACTTGCTGATTATCAGTTATCTGTTAAGGTTAGTCAAATGTGTCTTAAAGGGGCAAAGGTTAAAATAATAACTGTAGACAAATATTTTCGTTATCTATTTCAAAGCATTGTTTGGAAAGGAGGAATAGCTCATTGTCAGCAGTTGCTCCGTAGGCAAATATACTTTCAACATTCGTATGTAACTAAGTTGCTATAACGGAAACGGTTCAATCCTTTCCCGTTTAAAGTCGCTTTTTGACGCATGTGCAGCAGACGGCCGCAGAATGGTTATTCGTGACCCATTTCCTCTTTTTCCACAAAGCTATGTATAAACTATATATTTTTCCTTTTGATGTAAGGCGATATTGCTCGTTATCATTAATCTCTAGCATGTTATTCAAAATGTGTCCGGAAAGGAGATAGAGTAAAAGAATGGCCACAGTAAAACGTTTAAATATGAAATTTTTTAATTTGAAACGTGTTTGAAAGCATTGTGTGAAAAGGAGAAGTTGTTCATTGTCAGCAATAGCTCCATTTTCAACAATATTTCAATATTCGAACTGTTATATTATGACGGAAAGGGTTCCGCTTCTATGGGGAGGATGTAACCATTTCCCGCGTACAGACGCATGTGCAGCAGACGACAATCGAAAACATTGTGACAAAAGGAGAAATTGCTTATCGTAGGCAATTTCTACTTTTACCACAATAGTTTCAACTCCTTTCAATAATTTTATTTACAGTGAGTTGCACATTTCTCTATGTAAGTCGACTGTTGTAAACTAATGGGGTCACAGCACGGTAGACGTTACCTTACACCACTGACATTAAGGTCAATCATAGTTCAGAGTGTGTTTCACTCGTTTTAACTATTTTGTATCCGATGAATAATAAATGCAAGCGGGTGGTTTTTCGTGATTCGGTCGAACCAATGAAATCGTTGAAAATGCAGATTATAACCAATCAAAACTCGATTTTGGTGTAGGTATACACATGTGGACTGTGGTTGCAGCTTTAATCCGACTTTTCGAAATCAGCATGAGTATGGGATAGGCGCGAAACGTCTCTATCCCAAAAATGGTAACATGTGTGGACTAGACCGGGTTTGCAATGAACACCTCATTCACGAATTGACCCTTCTTGCTCTATCGAGCAAAGACTTACCAGAAATGATATTGATTTGTAATAAATATTCTTGTTTATGGAGATTTCAATACAATCCAAATAAATGCACTTCGTTTGTGAGTAATAGCCTCATACAAGAAACAGAGGATGTTATTCATTTAGGCATTTTATGTAATAAGTATTCCTCATCATCTGTAATTGTTTAAAATGTAGTTAGAAAATTAAGGGGGACTTTCTATGGGTTAATTAAGGAAGGTTTGCACAGAAATGATCTTAGTCCAATTACTAGTTTCAAAATATACAAATCTATTGTTTTGCCAAGAGCTCTCTTTGGCTGTGAAATGTTACAGTCGCTTTCTGACCGAGACAACTTGAATGTGGACAGGTCACGCGGATTATGCTTAAACGCAGATTCAGGGATTGAAAAGTAGATCGAGGACAGATATTGTCCTCGGCCTATTAGGCGTTCTTCCACTGCAGGCTGCAATTGATAAGAGGAAATTGACCTTCCTTGGTCAATTGTGTCAATTAGAGAGGGACTGTCAACAAAAAAGTATTTTTTCTTCTGCATTTATGTTCATGCAATGATGGTCTTAGTAGTACTGGTTATATCTCTGATATTGTCTCTAATTAGCGTAAACATGATTTGTGCATGTCGTGCAAGACTTTTCGACATTTGGCGGGTTTCCAATTACAAATGTATGGTAAAGGATGGCTAACATCACATTAACCAATCAGTGTATTAATTCTTGGAACGAGAAAACTTCTTCGCACGAATTCGTACTATATAGACACATTCAGGAGCAGTTCTCCTATGCGGTATTTTGCAAAACATAATCCTGGTATGATGTATGCTTGTTTTTCTGTGGCGCAGTTAATTGCGTACTCGTCTACTTTTGATACGCGTTGAGATAGGCACGATATAGATTTAAGTGTTACTGAGCATATTTTACTACACCGTAATCGTCCACAATCTGGTAGATCCGCATTTGAGCGTAGAATACGTCATGAGTTTAATAACCAAGTTTTTGATCGGTTAAAATCCTTGAGTAAGACTGACTTTATTAGAGCTCTATTTGGAGTGAATGATTATTTGAGCAGGTTCTTCGTGTTTAACGTTGCTGCGCTTCCAATGTGTCGCAGGTTGTTGCACACTTTTTTCTAGCGACGACGATAACTTTAATGTAATTTATGTATGTGGATTGGTATAAATTTAACCCTTGCCCCCATGTAGACGAATTTTCTTATTATGATGACATTCGGACGCATTGTCTAAGCGTTGGAGATTACTTATGTTGGATAATTTTCCTTATGATCTCTAATTTTATCAACGCTAAAAGTATTCAATCATGAGTGCTTTAAATCTTGCCCCAATAGTTCAAGAGTTCTGCAATAGTTTCATTGCATTGGGGATAGAGTTACATGTTTTCTATGTTCTTCATGTTCATGTATATATTGTTTGTCTATGTTTGTTTGTTTGTTTACCATGTTCATGTATATATTGTTTTTCATGTTTGTTTGTTTGTTTACCATGTTCATGAATATATTGTGTGCATATTCACATTCACAGGTAAGATAATTGAAGTATGGGTCTCACATAGGGGAATGTCTCTCTTGAACTCTTCCTTGTTCGTTTCGATGAAGAGTTCTGTCGGGAGATAAGTCTGCTTATTTCATCACCGCTACTCGGTGACGCAGCCTCCCTCACAACAGGTTGGGTGTGGTGGCATCTGCATGTATATATTTATTTATTTTTCTATCAGTCTTAATTGTATCTCCATTCTGTTCTTTTGAATTTCATTTATATTGTATTCTTGTAATCTTCAATATTGGAAGAAATAAAGATTATATAGTACAACCAATTTTACAAGCAACTGCCTGCCAATTCCACATAACTATAACATTGTATAGATATTTATTATATAATTTTTATATTGTTTAATTTGTTCATTTATTATTTCATCATATCCTGCTGCTTTGTTTTTATTATTTGCAGGTTCGTCGTTATTTACATTTTCATTTAATTGCCATTTATGATATCCCAATATTGTTTCTGATCAGCAGTATTTTATTTAAATTAAAGTTGATATGTTCTTAACGCCATGTAATTTCAGTATTTGTAAAAATATGGCGTTTTATATTCTTTTGTTTTATGATATAGATCACTCATGTCAAGCCCCATTAGCTCAGTCGGTAGCGACTAGAGCTGTCAATCCAGGGGTTGATAGTTAGAACCCCAGCTCGGCCAACATTCTTTCCGACGTTTGACAAAAGTCACCGTGACAAGCGTTATTCGTTTTCCACCAATGGGCTAACAGTCTATGTGGAAAAGCAGCCAATTGCTTGGAAAGAGGAATGTTGTGTGGAGTACTGGTGTGAGAAAACCAGGAAACACATGAGTATGTGAGCTAGTCGCCGTGATATGACTGAACACATTTTGAAAGTTGAAAACGACGTTAAACCCAAATCAATCAATATATCTCTCATATTATGGCATGTTCAATTAAACCAGAATAAGCAAGCGTGCAGTTTTTAACTACTTTACCACTAGTCATGGTGCAGAATGATGTTTTAGATCAATTGCTAAATCAAATCGAAATGTCTGGTGTATGTCCTGTACTGTATTCTATTATATGGTCAAGATTTGTTTCAGTTTTTTAATGATGTCAATATGTTCAATGAATAAGTCAGCTGTTTTGCTATCCCCCAAGCTTTTGTTTTAATATCACTTTCGCTTTTATTTTCAGACACGTGATTTTTTTAAATTTATTAGTGAACATCTGAATATAAGTTACATAATTCGTCGACTTTAAAATGTACAACATTTTCAAAAACAAAAGTAGAAGATAAAAAATAATCTGCCGTGCTGCAATGTTTACATGTTATCATTGGGGTACAAACATCTCCCTTCATTCTACCGTTCCACAGGACATGTAATTGTTACGACATGACTTTAATAGTGTGTGTTATTCGAAAAGTATCTGAATATTTCTTTTTGAATTTCAAATATGGATCGACATGAGCAAACCTAAAACTAACTAGCGGAACATAAACAATTCTACATTTTAAATATTCATTTTTGTTACTATTATGATTACATTCAGTGTTTGTGATCACATGCTACAGTTTCTCAAACAAATAAGACTATTCCGGCTGATATATTTGTTGACTATTTTTCTATTATATAAATCAGGGACACTATATTACTGTAATATAGTGTCCCTGTATAAATGTACTATATAGCCTGGAACACATCGGTTTCATCGGTTTGCGTTTCTTGTAAACCAATTAAATCAAACTTACATTAATATGACAAAAAGTCGTGACACTTAAGGTAAGATACAATACCACAAACATTCAAGGACAATGTTTTGGAATCACTGTTCGCAGACGAATTTTTATCATTTTTTTTTCAGCTAGCTGCCTTTTCTGTTCTATATACTTTTTATTTCATATTTCAAAAACGGGAGCAGTTTAAATTGAGCTAATCCTTGTTATTTATTAGAAGCAACTGTTATGAATTACTCTCTACACATTCGTACCCAAGAAATTCGATCATCAGGTTAAGTCATGAAATATCGATAATCCTATCTGCCCACGGAAGCAATATATTCGTTAATCTCCATAAGGTTCAGTGATTTACCGATAATTGATCACACGCTGTGAAGATAATCGTAAAACAATAGTCGTGTTTGGACAACGAACCAGTACACTAGGTTTAATCTTTATTTGGTTAGAATAATGAAGTTCGTAATTTAGTGTTTTGTTTGTTTGTTGTATTGGGATTTTACGCCGCTTTCAACATTATTTCAGCTATATCACGGCGACAGTTCACAAATATATTATACAAACATGTGTAGATGAAAAGGTATCATGTATAGAATCGTATAAATTCAACTGAACTAATACATTATATAATATCACTATATATATATTTTCATATTCAAGAGAGAAAAACAGTAAATAATCTAGTAATATGCATATCCATTATCAAAAAAAGCGATCTTACGAACACTGATGAATAGAAATAAATTCAACAATGGCTATTCACATAATCATTTATTTTAAGTTAAAGCATTGTCCTAAAATGATATCAGTATATATGAAAACCACACTTTAAATCAGTTTTGTACAACAAAATAACTAAATAAGCTTCAAACGTTAACCAGTAACCTGATGTGCGTGAGTTGGATCGTGTTGCGAACAGGTTAGACCAGACCTCACTATAACCTTTCTGCACGTGACTAAATTGATACCTTAACATTTAATGAATAAGACAAATACGAAATGAGACAAACTAATTCTAAAAATAGTAGGATACCTGCTTAGTTTAACTTTGGAGTAAAAATAAACCCTTCAAAATGGTTATATCATGTTCTCAATTAAAAGGTAATTAAATACAAAGTGACCGGATCCAAAGCAACATTGTTTTGCCCTGATAGCCGGACAAAAAGCAACATGTCTATTTCAAGTGTACATTTTTTTGTTCTAGGATTGTGTGAAACATGAAATAGACCAAATTCAATAAACTTAATCATATTTTGTCTTATTATATGTGCATATACTTTGCATGATACTCAAATTAAATTAAATTTTCAATTAATTTATTATTTGACTTGAACAATTGAGCCGTACCGCTAGAAAACCAACAGTGTGGTATCTGCGTAAAGTATCGACACGGATCAGCCTAAGCATTTTAACACGAACAGACACTTTTCGCTTTTTCTTAATTTTCTGTTTCAGGAATCATTACTCTTTACCTAAATTACGCAGCCATAATATTGGTTTTCTCGCGGACGGCTCAATTAATGTTTCTCGTCATTTCAAATGTACATGAGTTATTATATGTGTACATAGTTTGCATGATACTCAAATTAAATTAAATTTTCAATTAATTTATTATTTGACTTGAACAATTGAGCCGTACCGCTAACCAACATTGTGGTCTCTGCGTAAAGTATCGACACGGATCACAGCCTAAGCATTTTAACACGGACAGATGCTTTTCGCTTTTTCTTGATTTTCTGTTTCAGGAATCATTACTCTTTACCTAAATTACGCAGCCATAATGTTGGTTTTCTCGCGGACGGCTCAATTAATGTTTCTCGTCATTTCAAATGTACATGAGTTATTATATGTGTACATATTTTGCATGATACTCAAATTAAATTAAATTTTCAATTAATTTATTATTTGACTTGAAATTAAGTAATGTTCCTCGTCATTTCAAATGTACAATTTATTTTATAAAATGATAATAATGATAAAAAGAAAAAACCTAGCCTACACGAAAGACAGAAACAGCAAAAAAAGAAAACAGAAAAAACAAACACATATACTATTCGAAAGAATCTTATCAGGGATGTTTAATCACCAAATAACTTTCTGTCACTAAATCTTTTGAACGTTATTTTTAAAGTTACAAAGACTTCATACAAAATCTAACTAAGTTGTTCAACATTGAGAGTTGTGTATAAGATAATTCGGATTAAGACCCCTGGGGAAACGAATTTATTTTATGAGGGTCATAGAACTTCGGATCGAATCAGGAGCATTTCCGAACTACCACGAATACATTTAAAACCATGAAGTTACAAATAAAAATTACATTGTAGATGAAGAAGGGCCTAATCTGAGACCGTTTGCACCTAAGACATATCTATAATAATATTTGATAATACATCGATTATAAGTGAAGGGGTAATTTTATTTTGTTCTTCATCTTTATGATATTGACAACGTTTATTCAACCTGAAAAAGACTATTTAAATTATCTTTTTCTCGAAAAATAAAATATACATATTACAGATAGATAATTATATTTTGTGGAGCCATTTGTACCTAAGCGATAACTTAATTAATAAAAGTATTAAAGATCGTTAAAGTTACAACTCCTCTTTATTTCTATATGGTAAATTATCCCCGATAGCAAGTGCCGGTGAAATAATTCTTCCACATGTCACATCACATTTATATACTTCACGGTTTGCAAATCTTTGTTCACCTAAAACTATAGTTAGTATATTATTCAACCTGAAAAAGACTATTTAAATTATCTTTTTCTCGAAAAATAAAATATACATATTACAGATAGATAATTATATTTTGTGGAGCCATTTGTACCTAAGCGATAACTTAATTAATAAAAGTATTAAAGATCGTTAAAGTTACAACTCCTCTTTATTTCTATATGGTAAATTATCCCCGATAGCAAGTGCCGGTGAAATAATTCTTCCACATGTTACATCACATTTATATACTTCACGGTTTGCAAATCTTTGTTCACCTAAAACTATAGTTAGTATATTAGGTTCGGTCTTATTGGATAAACGAGGAAAAAAATATAATGTTCTAACTAAAAGTCAAAAATTATAACTTACCGAATTCTCGAAGTTCACCGATTCAATCCTCTATCCTTTTTGCGCACCGCTATTTTCTCCCAATATAATATGTTAGACACGTCAGAACTCTATTAAAGTCAAAAGCGTTATGCCGGGCCCAGACGACTATGCAGTCTTTACAAACAACAATCACGTGATATTGCGCATAGATACCGTATATTACTTAGTAACGATAGGAGGTCATTACCTTATATGGCAAGTTATTACCTTATAAGGTAATGATTAAATGTACAAATATCCAGTGCTATAATTAGAAGTAACCCAATATGGTATGTTAGGATCGTCTGCTCTGAAAACGTCTCAAAAAACGTTTTGTTCAAGTTTGAATACATCCTTTACCACAAGCTTTTTCATTAGATGTTACTGATGTTTTCAACAATAGTTCAGTCACATACAGTTAAGACCAGCATGAAAGTGACACTCTGATTGGATCGTGATTGGAGCATTGAATGGTTGCAACAAATTTATCCATATTTTATTGACGAAATTTATCTATCAACTTTGGACCCTATTTTATTTACAAAGTCATTTGTTAACATCAAACATTGATTCATATGGCAGTTAAAGACAAATATGGTATATAAATGTATTTTATGATAAATAAAATGTCATCGCGGTGAATCAAAAAGTAATAGATTCAATAAAAACTATTTAGTTGATCTGCGTTGTCAAAAGTCGTGTAGAAAAATCGACGCCTTCACTTAGGTCACTTCAATCATCGAAACTACTCGTACCAATAACCAATCAGCGAGCAGCTATCACGCGTCTCTACAGTGTGTGGAATATTTCTATCGACGCAGTAAGATAACCACATCCACCACAGGGATGTTACGTAATCATTTTCCCCATACTGAGTGAAATGTGGTGTTTAAATCCGAGAACACCGCCATGCCACATACAATGTCAACATCAATATATGTTCATTTTGAAGAAAAGAGTATATAACAAGTGTATTCGATAGAGAAATCGAGTGAGAAGTACGGCGCTCGTTGAAACCACTGAAAACGTTGAATAAAACGACAATTTCGGAAAAGCGAGCAAGATACGGGATACGATACCAAGAATTTCAACAAACAAAAAATTTGATGAATGAATTAAAATAATGTTTTCAAAATTCATCTTCTGCAGAGTTGTCAGAAAGCCCCTGTTTGTGGGAAAGGGTAAAGATATGTGTTTATTACATACTTGTCAAAGCAGTATTGAAAAAACTCAATGTTTTTAAACCCACACTGCATTGAAAATGTGAAATATCGCCATATATGACAGTTTAATTATTAAATAAAAAAGCATTATGGCATAGTTTTCAAAGGTTATCTATTGCAGCTGTGTCAATATGTACCTGCAGGTGGAAAAGGGTTAACGCACTCCCATTTGGGGACGCAACAGTAAAAGACAACTTAAGAAAACATTGTGGTAAAATAGTAAATTGCACATTATAAGCAATTTCTCCTTTTGCCAAAATGTTTTCAACTATATTAAAAAAATATCTTTCATTTAAAGAGATTTCTCATATTTTTGCATAGATGGTTACAAAGTCCACTGTTGAAGAAAAGGAGTTTATGGGAACAGGTTAAAACAAGACATAAACAGAACAACTGAAACAAACAGCTATCTTCTGTATCAAGATATCGAGGGCTTGGCGTGAAACGGTTGTAACTAAAAATCTATTTTGAAAACCCTGGTTTAGAGGCAATTTTGACCCCTTCGTAAACAATGCAAATTTAGGTGCCATTGCTCAGAACGAGAAAAATGATTTAACACATTTAAAGACTTTATGGCGAGGTGATTAACCTTGGTAACAGTTACAACTGTTTCACGCTAAGCCCTCGATATCTATAAGAGCTAATTCGGCTTTTTAAAGCATATCTTTAAGTCATCGGCTACAACTTTGTCGTGATGTAAAGAATTTACCTTGTATGACTGAAAGGATTGTAAATGTCATTTTTGATATATATATCAAGGATATAATTACGTGTCAAGAGCAATAGACACTATCTAAAAAGATGAAATTGAAGAATTTCATCAAGATTATCTTTTTTCCCACAACGTTACAATACTTTCTTTACCGGCCTTCTTCTTTTAACCAAACGCGTGCAGCTAACTCTGCGGTTTTGTTGAAAAGGAAAAGGCAATATATTCACTTCCCAATAAACTGTTTAGCTAAAATTGGTAAGTTATACATAAAGTCAATCCCAGAGTATACCTTAAATGCGGCTTGTATTCAACATGCGACCTATGTGCCATAGAGGCCTCGCATTTCAGATTGCCATATTAAATCTAACACTATAATACAGACTTCACAAACAAACCGATATAACGCCGCAAAGACGACTCTATAAATCTGGGAGACCGGGCGCTCTTGTCTTTATATGCCAAGTCACGTTAGCTCAGTCGGTTGCGATGTGGGCTCCAATACAGTGGTTGTGAGTTCGAACCCCAGCTCGGCCAACATTCCTTCCGACGTTTGACAAAAGTCACTGTGACAAGCGTCATCCACCAATGGACTTAAAGTCGTAAGCGTTACCATAGTGCGGCCCCTCTATCAACGGGCGTATTAAAATGTCCGGAATGATGCAAACAGTGGGATGAACACGCATGCTAGAAGTATAGTCAGTGTGCACTTAAATATGTGCATCTGCTGAATACAAGCTATCAACACGTTAAGTTTGAAATAAATACATTTGAAATTAATTGAAAAATTTGCTGAGCAAGAAAACATGAAACAAAGAGATAACTCTAAAAATAGGCATATTGGAATGATTACTTAGAGGATAATTGTTTGTTTCAGTGTATTATGGAGATTTCTATCATCGCAGCCACGAGTGAAAATATCATCCTTTGCTTTTCACGAGATGAAAGAATTTCCATATTACACTGAAACAAACAATTATTCTATTTCGTTTATGCCTAAAATAAAGATTTTTAAAAAGTACGGAGATGTAAAAAGTCGATGACTTGGTAATGCATTCCCCGTTGAGACCTCCAAACCGATGTATACTAGCGTAGTAATCTCCAGGCGCAGAATTCAATGAGGCAGCCATTGTTTATTTAGTCATCGATACTTAGTGTTAAAGTGACTTTTCGGATTAATCAATGACGATAATATCAATAAAGGGTATGTTCTGTCTTTAATTTGTTGTCTTCTACATCTTTGTTTAATCTAACATACCATTTGCCCGCACATATCGGGAATTAAAGCCATTGGCATTGCGACAAAAATGAAACAACTCATTTAATATTGTCAAAACAAAATAGAGCCTAGTCATCGGATTGACTAAAGGCTACAAATAATCAGTAATTTATATGTCTTCACTTAATACATTAATGAGTCCGTCCAATCAGCTATGCAAATCTGTCGTTTACGAACGGTTGAAATGTTAAGCTTTCATAATATATATATGGTTTGTTTATGTGCCAATCGTGACTTCAAAGTTTTATTTGCTACAAAATGTGAAAATTTTGACAATTTCATTGCTATGTGTGATATTTTAACCAGATAACAGGTGTACAGATGGAGTTGCCTATCCCTCTTATCTACGTCCCTGATGAAAGTTACATAAGTTCTGAACTCTTATTAATTTGAATCACAGGGAGTAAATGTTATTATTATTTGTTTTTATTTACCCTCGCCGTGCAGAATTAACAATTTGGCGAGCACAGGGAGTAAATTCGTACCCTAGTTATTTTGTACCCTCTATATTATTGGAAGCCGCCTCCTGGCGGCTTCCTTTAGGGAGAATATTCAAGGAGAATATTTAGACCTGCCAGCGTGACCACATATCTTGATTTCTCTTTGTCCTTTCTAAGTACATTAATTTAAGGTTATGACATTTAAAACATCCCTTTTACACTCTATATACATGTGTGAGTTTTACAAATTAAAAACAAAAGACAAAGGCCAGTATATTAATTGAATGTATGTACAGTTTTATTAAAGCGAAATTCATACTGTATCTACTCTAGACAGTAAAATAGAGAACCCTTCAATTGAATTTGTAAATGTAGTCTGGTTCCTTAAAATTACATGCTATGATATATTACGCAGTAATTAGACGAAGAAGCCTCGTCCCGTATTCACTAAACTTTTCAATTTAGATATTTGTCTAAATCTAAATCTTAAAATATTTAGTCCACGTTTTAGATTTAATCCGTATTCACCAACGCGTTTTAAACCGATCTCAATTTGGTCTAGTGTGTAAATGTCGTAAGCGGCCACGCAGCGACTCTGGTTCCCGAATCAAGTTAAGAGCTAAAATAAAAGACAGTACCATTCATCTATAGTCTATTAATAGATTTTCATTTTTATCGCAATTTCACATACATTTTTCATTTGCTTTGCTTTTAATAATCTGACTTTCATGTTCAGTACATATTGGATTCAAAGTTAACTTTGAGTACAATTGTCATCGCAAAATGCAGACATGAACAGATTTAAACCACAGAAATATCTGTTTCAAGATCAATTTCGTTCTTTTTCACTGTTGCAGTTCCACATTTCATGAATATCGCGGTAAACACGATATCGGTGTATTTTGCCTAGCCAACAACATGTTTTATCACGGATGCGATGTGGAAATCCAGAATATTTAAATGAAATGAAATCTTCTGGTTCTTACAAACAAAGTGTGATCGGATTAACTGAACTGTATTTAACTTATCACTGTAAATGTAGACAGCATTTCAACTCTTATATCAACTGGTTAATTTACAGTTTGAGAAATAAATTCAAGTGAATTTTCAAGCACTGGTTTAACGTTTTCAAAAAAAATGAAACTAGTTCCTATGTTAAGCCTTTCCCTTATACGTAGCACATTAAGTAAAAATTGGAACATCTTGCTAAATGAAGGTATAATTTATGGACATAAAGTAAAAAACATTGTAGCAAAAGGATAAATTCCTCGTGATCAATTTCTCTTTTTGTCACAATGTTTTCAAAAGTTGCTGCAGCTATTGTCAGTCTTTCGGATTACGTGTATATAGAAATACGTTTAATTGATTTTCTGAATGCTAATCACGACACGAGTTCACATCAGTATCGTCAACTCGAGATTGTACGTTTGTAATCCGACAGCTTTGATTTTCAATTGCTGAATTTGCCACAATAATTTCAACTCTTTTCAATTATCTTACTATCATTTATATAGATTTTCTATGTTTTGTACTTGATGATTTTAAAGTCTGTCATAGTAAACATCATTGAAATCATTGTGGCAAAAGGAGAAATTGCTCATAATGAGCAATATCTGCATTTGCCACAATAATTCAACACTTTTCAATTATCATACGATCATTTATAGAGATTTTTTTTACTTGATAATTTCAAAGTCGTCTACTGCAGATTTGTTTTATGTGGGAAACCATTATCCATTATCATGACTTACCGATACAAACAAAACACAGATTTTCTGTGTGTCAGCATTATTTGATAACACATTATCATAACAGAGCGTGTGTTCAATACAAATAGTTGATTGTTTTTGGTACTAATTTAAATTTATCATAACCTCTTGTCCATTTATCTTTAGTATTATATGTCACTTTTTATGATCAGCTTAACTCTAAATTATCTCATTCACTTAAAACACAGACCCTGTCAGGTTAAATATCCTACATCAAACTTATATCTTCAATAATCGATATCAACATTACTGACTACAGATTAAATTGTTCTAATGTTTGGGGATTTAAATGATCTTTTTTCTTATTTTTTCATGTGAAACGAAATATTGCGGCTTCTCCTTGATGCTTTGCATCAAACATCCGTCTTGTCCCTCAACTTAAATACTTAGGAATCTGTATCACAGGGAGACAGTAACTTTTACTTTGTACCCTCTATATTTAGATAATTTCGTACCCCAGTTATTTTCTACCCTCTCTATTACCCCTCAACTTAAATACTTAGGAATCGATATAATAAAGATAAAATTAATTAAATATGCGGTGTTAAAGGCATCTTTCACAGTTGGTAAGTCATTCCGATAAAAAATAAGGGTTTAATTCAAAGCGAGCAATTTCATATTTTATTGCAATGTTTTCAACTCTTTATCAATATAAAATCGTTCAGTTTTCTAGATTGGTGAAATTGTTCGTCTGATGATTGTCAAGCAGACGACCTATGAAAAGTCATGTGAAGTAATGGGTTAACTTTAACTGTTTACATGGAGCATGCGGAGCATGCATTCTTAATTATCATTGATTATCTTACTTCAAACATTCAAATATTAATTGCCAAAATTATGTAGTTAGTATTCCATCATATAACCTTTTATAACGTGAAATGAATATATGCAAAGTGAAGTTTTGTGTATTTAATGTGTTGGATACGTATATTAAATATTTAGTATAGAAATTACCTAAAATTGGTCTTGTCAGCTAAATAACTTTAGAAGCCTTTGTCCAATCATCACCAACATTAGTCAGAATGTGTACTGGCATAATATATTAGACGAGTTTGATAACTAACCATATCACTTTAGTCAATCAAGAGTTATCACCCTTTAATTATAGAAAGTACCTAAAATTGGTCTTGTCAGCTAAATTACTTTAGAAGCCTTTGTCCCATCATCACCAAATTCGGTCAGAATGTGTATTGGCAGAATATCGTGATCAGGTTTGATAACTAACAGTGTCCGCCCTCTATATTTGCCTGACGTACAACCAATTATCACTATACTTGGTCTCAACAAAATAGGACGGTCGTATTTTGTGACATTTTGCGCTCTTGTTAACTTTTATAACTATATTATGAAATAATCAACTTTAAATGGTAGGTTATATTGAGATACAGCCATAAATGTGTGTATTTGTATTTGATTATAATCGTTTTCGAGATTTTGTCCGTTATCTCCTTTCAACCTTTAAACATAGATGTTTCCAATTATAGATACTTGAAAACACTGCGAAACAAGGAGAAATGGCTTACAATAAGCAATTTCTCCTTTTGACACTTTTTTCAATTTTCCTCTTTCATAAAAGTATAGAGATTTTTCATTATTTTACCTAGATGTAATCAATGTCATCTGATGAATGTGTTAATTGTATTTGTCATGATAAGCAATTTTATCTTTTGTCACATTATTTCGATTTTGTTCTTTAATAATACTATAGAGATTTTCTGTGACTTTACCTAGATGTTATCATTTTTTTTTCTTTCTCGCAATGTATAAATTTGTTAAACAAATAAATCAAATAATATAATTTTTCTACGACACAAACATGAAAAATTAGTGTAAAATTGGGCCTTTCTCTACCAGAACTTTAGAAATATTAAAAACAAAAATGGATCTTTTTCTACGACACAACCACAAAATTATTTTATAAAAGTGGGCCTGTTTGACTCGTTCCTTTTTTATTTTTGGCCTTTTTAACCCAAAACCCAAAATAACTAGGTTACGAAGCTACTGTATTCCGTTTCACAGACTAGGCGAAATTCTTTTGAAACCCGTCCGTCCGACAACTAATTTTTCATATATTGGCTCTCTCTTCTAGAGACCCTTAAAGTCGGCCTCCGTTTCTGTCCGTTTGTTTGTAAAATGTTTGTGGCAAGCGAAGCGCCAAAACTATTCAACGGATTTCGACCAAACTTGGTAGGGATGAATGGTCTAGGCTCTAGTTGTTCCTTTTAGTCGCCATAGAAACCACCGTTGCTATGGAAACGGGCGAAAACCGCTTTTCCTGCGAAAACTATCTTCTCCCACAGTTTTTCGAATTTAGAAACCACTCGGTGTGCGTTGTGTAGCCCATCAGTTGCTACATCGAATGATCGTCCCGGTTTTTGATCCGTCTCTTCGTTTTCTTAATATTTGAGTTGCCGTAAGGGGTACCATTTCCGCGGAAAACACAGACACGTCAAAACTAAATATATCGACACAAAAGGAAATGGTTTCCTATTACCTGATCGCTGATTGGCTAAAAATCCGGACACGACCAAATATCGACCAACCAGAGAGCACTTCACATGGCCATTACAACTTCCGTTTCCCGTACTTTTACACGAGGAGAAGAAATATTCAAGTGAATGACGCTGTTCTCGCGACAACTCGATAGCTTGTTTCATTATTCGTGCGGTGTCGTGAGAGTAGAGACAAGAGAGAACCATCGTCGCAGTATGCTTGTTTTCCTCTTCGTTCAAACAATTATCAAATTATTGCATGAAAATTTGTCAGTCAGGACGACTTACGTGTAGTCTTGTATAAGAGAAAATATTTAAGCAAAATGATTGTAACACGGTGTGCTGAATACACATTGTGCAATAAATTGGATATAAATTTATATTAAACTTGTATTATAAGCATGCAGTATAGCCAATGAGGCTATAATTTGTGCAGTGACTGTTTGCTGAAACTATCACTATAATTCCCCAACACTATAATTAGTGATTCCAACACTATCAAATAAAACAATACAAAATAATATGGTTTAATTCTTTATTTTGATTTTATAAAAAAAAAAATTAAAACATGTTTTATGACATTATACTACATTGCAAATACACAAAAGGAAAAAACAAGTTATAGACAAAACATTTGTCCCTGGTGTGTTAAATTAGGACAACAAAACATCATTATTATTATTTATTGTCGTTTTCCTTCAAAATGTGAGGCATTTTTAAATTGTGTTCTCTTGCAACATAATAAACTGACATGTTCAATAATAACATTTTTACTAACAACAATTTTTTCAAATGAAAAATGAACCCACTCAAAATATTATGAAACTCTCTTGATGATATTTATAGTGAATGACTACAAATGTTTATATTTTAACAACTCTAATAAATAACAAGTGAACAAGGTAAACAAAAAACCTGTAACTGGCAGAGGTAAAGATACACTTTCAAGTGCGTTTTTAAAAATACTAAATCTTCATTTGACACTTTAACCCTATGTTGTGGGTACTTCAAAGAATCATCCTAAAGCTATGATTCGTTTGAGAACACACATCATAGGGTTTGGTTAAGTCATAAGAGAGTTTTGTTTGGGAAAAATTCAGTTTACTCTACATTATGTAGTCCTCTGAATTGACAGATTGTTATGAACTTCTCTGTCTGTCTAACAGATTTTGGTCTCATTTTGTTTGAACCCGCTTCATATGAATGGAGAAGTTCCTCGAAACACCCTTAACTTTAAACCCACGCTTAGATGCATGCATTTTGATGCATATGTAGCAGATGACTATTGAAAACATTCGGGCACAAGGAGAAGAAAAATTATTGCTCATAATGAGCAGTTTCTCCATGTGCCATAATGTTTTCGACTCTATTTAACAAATATACCTTCAATTGTCTAGACTTTCCAAAGTTTTGTCTGGGTGTTAAAAGCAATTTCAAAGCCAT
Organism: Serripes groenlandicus; assembly: GCA_031761405.1. Lineage (NCBI taxonomy): Eukaryota > Metazoa > Mollusca > Bivalvia > Cardiida > Cardiidae > Serripes > Serripes groenlandicus. The sequence goes on along the minus strand of JASEVX010000031.1, from coordinate 1,528,504 downwards.
CTGCTTCAAATTCGCTGTATGTGGAAAAAAGGGGGGGGGGGGTTTAAGCATTGCTCTTATTTGATACTTTTTAAAGTCGGAAACCTATTTGTGAAACCTAGATTTTTATTTTGAAACTAGAGTTGAAAACATTGCTGGAAAGGAAGTGAATTTTCAGCTAAGGCATGCATGATGAAAAGGGTTTAACCCTTTCCCTCATATAGACGCTTTCTGATGTCTGTGCAGCAGACAGTTTTTTGAAAACATGGCTACAAAAAATGAAATGTGCTCAAAACGAGCAATTTCTCCTTTTGTCACCATGTTTTAAACTCATTTAAAGGGAGTTTCCAAATTTTTAAGAGTATGTTTTCAAAGTTGTTTGCTGCAGATTTGTTGTATGTGGAAAAGGGTTTAACATATCATGTTACAATATCTTTTTCTAATTCTTTCTTAAACAGAGGAGATCTGAACAACTTCCATGTTCAGGCAAGCTTAAAAGGGAAAGATATAGCTTATTATGCAAATTTGTTTGTTTTGGGGTTTTTTATGCAGATTTATAAAAGTATTTCAGTCATATCTTGGCAATATGCAGTCAACTTACTCTTGATCGCAAACAAACCAGTACTAAGCTTGGAAATGCCTAAGAGCACTTCACCGTGACTGCTGTGACAGCCGGGGATCGAACGCTTATTATGCAGGCAATTTAAATTGACTCATCATGTGAAAATATAATGGCCATGTATTTCCCGTCAAACTAGTATATTAACCCTTCCCCTCATATAGACGCTTTCTGACGCCTCTGCAGCAGACGGCTTTTTGAAAACACAGTGACAAAAAGCAGAACGTGCTCAAAACGAGCAATTTCTCCTTTTGCCACAATGTTTTCCACTTTTAGTCATAGCTTATCCATTCAATTATAGAGATATATCATTATTTGACAACATATGTTCAAAGTCGTCTGCTTCAGAAATTGTGTATGAGGGAAAGGGTTAAAGACAACTGCTGCAGAGTGTGGGTGTGTCCCCAAATCTCATTATAGGCAATTTCTCCTTTCGTCACAAAAGAGGTCTGCTGTAGATGTGCCAAATTATTTTAGGCCAGTGCTTTTGAACAAGAAGTTTCTTAAAGTTTCTGCTTTAAACATTTTAGGAAAACAAGCCTCGTTGATGTTCTTCAATGGATCAGAATTTGTTTAACAATCTTGGTAGAGGGATCCCAGAGACATAGGCGCAACATTATTTCCAAATCTGGTCAGTGCTTTTGGACAAGATTTTTAAGTTTAGGTACTTTTCCCCCTTTCTGATGCCTCAGCAACCATAGTTTGACTGGAATGAAATAATTATTTTAATACATTTGAAAGAGGACAACTTATTACTAGGGATTGTTCCTGTGAAATTATTTTAAAATTTATCCATTGGTTTTGGAGGAGAAGTTGTTTGTAGGAAGTTGTGAAAGGACAAACAATTTTGATGATGCTCAACGGTGATATATCATGCTAGCTCAACCTGTTCTTCTTGCTCAGGTTAGCTAAAACTTGATGTAAAAGCTTATTTACACAGAAGATAGACTTTTTGCAGTTCTATCACATTTCAAAGAGAAATTATGCAAAATATTATATTAAAGCAACAGGGCAGGCATGGGTATGAGTACTGGGGGTTAGTACTCGAGTAAGTACAGACAACTGGATGCTTAAGGAGTACTTGAGTAAGTACTGAGTTCTGCTTAAAGTACTCATGAGTACTTTCTGAGTACACAATATTTTTAATTATTCTTATATGGCAAGTAAGTACAAGTACGAGTATCACATCCCTGCAACAGGCTTATTACCTAATAAAATGGAAGTAGTTTCTTTTTTAAAACATGAAATTGTTTTAAGTTGCAATGACATAATCATATTTATTTGTACTTAATATTAAGCATCTGAAAATTGTTATATTTCGATGAAACAAAATACTTCAATGCCTCTGCAGAGAGAAACATTAGACATCAAAATGGAAAAAAGAGTCATACAGGGTAATGATTCCTTTTTATCAGTTAACAAATCCTTCTTCAAATCGTCAACGTTATGGTGTTTTCCTTGGTGCCACCAAGGCAGACAGCTATTGAAACGTTGTATCAAGAAAACATTCAACCTTTTTTAACATTAAGATGCATTTTGACTCCTCTGCAGCAGTTGTCTTTAACCTTCCCCCCATACGACAATTCTGCAGCAGACGACTTTGAACATATTTTGTCAAAAAATAGAAAATCTCTATAATTGAATGGATAACCTATGACTAAAAGTGGAAAACATTGTGGCAAAAGGAGAAATTGCTCGTTTTAAGCAACTTCTTCTTTTGTCACTATGTTTTCAAAAAGCTATCTGCTACAGAGGCATGAGAAAGCGTCTATATGAGGGAAAGGGTTAAAACACATGGCAAAAAGGGGAGATTTTTCGAATTGACCAATTTCTTCCTATGCCGAAATGTTTTATAACTTTATTGTTGTATTCAAGATGTTCTAAAAGTCCTATACTACATATTTGTTGTATCTAAGAAAATGATTTTCTTAGAAATTCTTTATCTGATTTGACTGTTTGACAGTTTTAGTAAGTTTGAATTGCGTAAAAATACGCTTCTTTTAACAGTACATATATTTCTGTTAACAGTACATGCACTTCTTTTAACAGTACATTCACTTATTTTAACAGTACATACGCTTCTTTTAACAATACATATACTTCTGTTAACAGCACATGCACATGCACGTCTTTTAACAGTACATTCGCTTCTTTTAAGAGTACATTCGCTTCTTTGAACAGTAAAATCACTTCTGTTAACAGTACATATTTATGCCGATTAAACAGTACATGCGCTCCTTTTAACAGTACATACGCTTCTTTTAACAGTACATTGTACTCCTCTTTTTTAACAGTACATGTGATTCTGTTAACAGTACATACACTTCTTCTAACAGTACATGCGCTTCTGTTAACAGTACACTTCTTTTTAACAGTCGTAACATGCCCTTATTTAAACAGTAAATACACTTTTTTTAACAGTACATACACTTCTGTTAACAGTTCATAAGCTTATGTTAACAGTACACTTCTTTTAACAGTACATGCACTTCTGTTAACAGTACATAAGCCTATGGTAACAGTACATACACTTCTTTTAACAGTACATACAGTTCTTTTAACAGTACATAAGCTTCTTTTAACAGTACATTCGCTTATTTTAACAGTACATACCCTTCTGTTAACAGTACATAAGCTTATGTTAACAGTACATACGCATATTTTAACAGTATATTCACTTTTGTTAACTGTACATACACTTCTATTAACAGTACATTTGCTTCTTTCAACAGTACATACGCTTCTGTTAACAGTACATTCACTTATGTTAACAGTACATTTACTTCTTTTAACAGTACATGTACTTCTTTTAACAGTACATTATACTCTTCTTTTAACGGTACATGTGCTTCTTTTAACAGTAAATGTGCTTCTTTTAACAGTACATACACTTCTTTTAACAGTACATGCGCTTCTTTTAACAGTACATGGGCTTCTTTTAACATTTCATATTAGTCACTTCATTTAACAGGTCGCATCACTGCATTTCCTGGCTGAACTATCAGAACTAAAAGTATCAAAACATGTCAATATGTGGGAAAGGGTTACAGCTATAGTGGCTTTTCAATAAATGGGATTATACTTTTGAGTTTTTTTTTAGGGTAGAATATGCATTCAGTTTTATTTAACCCTTTCCCACCTATAGACGCATTTTGATGCATCTGAAGCAAACAACTTTTGAAAACATTGTGAAAAATGAAAATAGAGGTTTTTCATGTTTTTTCCTAGATGTTTTCAAAGTTGTCTGCTGCAGATTTATTGTATATGAAAAAAGGATTAACATAATACGCAGTGCAAGTGAAGACTCACTCACCAGTCTTCTCAGTACACATACGCAATAAGATCCCGAATTGCCTGACATGCACAACTCTATACCTTTTTCCCACATAAAATAAATCTGTAGCAGACGACTTTGAAATTATCAAGTTCAAAATATAGAAAATCTCTATCAATGATAGTGTGATGTTTGAATTGAGTTGAACTCATTGTGGCAAAAGGAGAAGTTACTCAGTATGAGCAATTTCTCCTTTTGCTACAGTGATTTCAAAAGTCGTCTGCTGCAGAGGCGTCATAAAGCAACTGTATGTGGGAAAGGATTAATTAACATATCAGGCAAACTGTTATTGCACATAAACCTGCAAATAAAGTGAGAGAACTAGGGGATTATTCTAACTACAATGTAATTCAAAATATTTGAGTAACCGAGTAAAACGCACGTAGCTTGTGTTTAACCCTTTCCTTCATATAGACGCTTTCTGACGCCTCTGCAGCAGATGGTTTTTTTAAAAAATAGTGACAAAAGAAGAAATTGCTCAAAACGAGCAATTTCTCCTTTTGCTACACTGTTTTCTACTTTTAGTCATAGGTTATCCATTCAAGAGAGATTTTCTAATTGTTGACAAAATATGTTCAAAGTCGTCTGCTGCAGAATTGTTATGAGTGGAAAAGGGTTAACAAGTTGGTCTTTATCTATGGAATTTTTTTCTCAATTTCTTAAAATCCTGTTTGTTTGTACAAACCTTTTTTTGTGGGTTCTTTATATCCTATAAATTACCCTTTTTCCATATACATACACTTTATGCCCGTTTATGACTCTTCAGCAGACAACGTTTCAAAACATAATTAGCAATTACTATTTTTGTCACAATGTTTTTCAACCTCATTCAGTAGATGTTCTTCAATAAACACTTTCACACTAACAAGAAATCTGCAGCAGACGATTTTGTAGATATTTGAGCAAAAATATGAAAAACATCTATAAATTTAAGTCATATTATTGAATAGAGTTAATAAGATTGTGGCAAAAGGAGAAATTGCTCATCTTGAGCAATTTCTCCTTTTGTCACAATGCTTCCAAAGACGTCTGCTGCAGATTCGTAATAATGTGTCTACAATTCTCTGATACAGGCAGGCTACATTTGAATCCTGCAAATGTGCAGTGCACAAGTTGGATAACTCTAGAATGCCTGTTTATTGAGTTATCCTAAGTTATCACTCGGAGCTGAGCATCGGTAGCTCGGTCTGTAGTGACGTGGACATTCAATCCAGGGGTTGTGAGTTCGAACACAAGCTTGGTCAACATTCTTTCTGACATTTGAGTATAGTCAATGTGACAAGCTTCCTTTGTCTTCCACTAGTGGGCAAAGCAGCCAGTTGCTTTTGGAAGTTTTTTGTGTAGATTACTGGTGTGGGGAAGCCATGAAACACATGAGTATGTGAACTTGCCGCCATGATATGACTGAAAAATTGTTCGAAACGGCGTAAAACCCTAATCAATCAAAACCCATTTATCACTTTTCCTTGTTGAACTATTTTATCCTTGGACCGGAATCCGCTGTGGTCGAGTGGTTAGCGTCGGGGATTTCGAAACCGGGTGTCCCCGAAATATTGTTGAAAGCGGCGTAAAACCCCAATAAATAAATTATCCTTATACCAGAGTGTTAGTCGTAATGTTCAACCTGAGCACAAAGGAAGGAAGCCAGTACGACCCAGTCGGGCATCATTGTACTGAATGGTTTTATCGGAGATGATAATTCTCAGCTTCTTTAACTCTTTCCCACAAATAGACACTTACACACGCCTCCGCAGTAGACGACTTTTTGAAAAGATTGTGCCAAAAGAAGAAATTGCTCATGATGAGCAATGTCTCATTTTCCCACAATGTTTTTAACTCTATATAACAATAAAACTCTCTTTTATGGAGATTTTTATGTTTTTTGCCTAAATGTTTTCAAAGCGGTCTGCTGCAGATTTGCTGTATGTGGGTAAGGGTTATAGCCCTTTCCCACGTATAAACGTATAGTAATGCATCTGCAGCAGACGACTTTTGAAAACATTGCGACAAAAAAAAAATCAACTTTTATCAACAGTTTTTCAATTGATCATCTGCTTTTTTCTAAGTCGAAAAAGGGGCTTTTCTGGAAAAAAAATACGCAAGAGTTATGTGACTTGGTATTGTTCCTAGAAACATGTGTACCATGTTACATTTGAAAATGTTGAATGTTTTTTTTAGTTATGTGACTTAACGTATAGACATGCCTATTGTTCCTAGGAACATGTGTACCAAGTAACATTTGAAAACGTTGAACGTTTTTTGAGTTATCTGACTAGGCATAGACATGTATATTGTTCCTAGGAACATGTGTACCAAGTTTTCATTTGAAAACGTTGAACGGTTTTAAACTCTACTGGCCAAAGGCCAGAAGGCCAGAAGGGCCAGAAGGGCTTATGTCGTGTCGATTTGTCCGTCGTGCGTGCGTGCGTGCGTGCGTGCGTAAACAATTTCTTGTTAACACGATACAGTCTTCCTTTCGAAAACCAGCCACAGATCCGCCCATGCATGACTGGATTATGGCCCTTTGATTGTATCTCAACCAAACTTATACAGTAGTTAGATATTTATGAGAGCTCGGTTCCTTTCGAAAACCAGCCAGATTTGCCCATGCATGACTGGATTATGGCCCTTGAAATGGTCAAAATTGCTATAATAGAGCTTGTTAACACGATACAGTCTTTATTTTTTATTGTAACTCAACCAAACTTATACAGTAGTTAGATATCCATAAGAGCTGGATTCCTTTTGAAAACAAGCCAGATCCGCACCATGCATGACTGAATTATGGCCCTTGAAATGGTCAAAATTGCTATAATAGGGCTTGTTAACAGTCCTTATTTTTTATTGTATCTCAATTAAACTTATACAGTAGTTAGATATCCATGAGAGTTTGGTTCATTTCTAATAAACGGCCAGATCTACCCATGCATGGCTGGATTATGGCCCTTTAAATTGTCAAAATTGCTATAATACAGCTTGTGAACACAATAGAGCTTCCATTTACTATCTGATCTTCACCAAACTTAGATGGTATTTGAATATTGATATTGGTTCCTTTTGAAACAAGCCAGATCAATGCCAGTAGAGCATAGGCCCTCATGGGCCTCTTGTTTACTTATGTGACTAGGCATAGACATGTATCTTGTTCCTAGGAACATGTGTACCAAGTAACATTTGAAAATGTTGAACAGTTTCTGAGTTATGAGGTAAGGCTTAAATCTTTGGGGATGACGCAGACGGCGATGCCAAGGGTATCACAAAAGTATCACATCCGACGAAGCTTAAAATCTCTATAAATGACAGTTCAATTATTGAATAAAGTTGAAATCATTGTGGCAAAAGGAGTAATTGATCATTATGAGCAATTTCTCCTTTTGCCACAATGGTTTCAAAAGTCAGTCTGCTTCATAGGCATCGGATTTGTCTGTATTTGGGAAAGGGTTAAATAGAATACAAGTGCTTTCTCTACTTCTTAACCAATTAGTACCACAAAAGGACAACTTTGTTTGCATGTCAAAGTCCCTATGTACTTTATCAAGGCTGCATGCCAAGCAAGAAACATAAACAACTAGACCCCCTGTGGCTTACATTACCCCGATTTGTTTATCAAATACTCAATAGTATATATTGTTCAAAAGTTGTCTTTTAATCAGAACATGGTGGGTGACTAAACCTTCGGCAAAATTCCTGTCAAACCATAAATGAAACATCTGAAGACCATGACCTCTTTTCGGCAAACTTTTTATCTATCTTACCCTCAAACACGAATCTTTAGCAAAATACTTTGGAAATATCTGGGATAAAATACAGAAAATCTCTATAGATGAAAGTTAGATTATTGATTAAACCTTGAGATCGGTGTGGCAACTGGAGAAAATGCTTGTATTACTCCTTTTGCCACTATGTTTTCAAAAGTTGACGGTGGCAGCAGGTTGGAAAGAGTTCACTTACAGTTTTCTTATTTTTCTAGTAACAACTTTGTCCGCAGATAGTTAACCCTTTCCCTCAAACAGTCGCTTTCTGACGCCTCTGCAGTAGACGACTTTTGAAAACAATGTGACGCAATGAAAAATTGCTCGAATCGAGCAATTTCTCCTTCTGCAACGATATTTTTCACTATATTTGATGATTATACTATCATTTATAAAGATTTTCCATAATTTGTGGAAGAATTTAATTCAGAAATAAGGGTTAGAAAACTTGTTAAGCAATCATTTTTATTCTGTCTGTGATGAAGCATAAATCATGAACATAAGTGTTCTGCAAACATTAAAAACAGTCACTTGTAAATTATATAACCCTAGCAAGTCCTGATAATGTTCGGTATACCCTCTTATACACAAAACAATGTCAAATAGAGATTGAGACATTGTCCGTGTGATACAAAGGTCCCAGTAGGTCCCAATTGAGCCCCAGTAGCTCAGTCAGTAGCAACGTTAGCTGCCAATCTAGGGAGTGTGAGTTCAAAACTTAGCTTGGCCATTATTCTTTCAGACATTTGACAAAAATAAATTTGACAAGCGCCATTTGACTGCCACCAATTAGCTAACAGACTATGTGGTAAAGCAGCCATCTGATTGGAAAGACTGCTGACCGGAGTTCTGGGGTGTGAAAGCAAGGAAACACATGGTTAGGTATGTGAACTGGAAACAGTGATATGACTTGAAAATCATTGAAAACGGCGTTTAACCCATATCAATCAACCAAAGGTCCTAATTCTGATACCCATGAAGTTAGGTGTGTGTTGATCATCCAGCATGCAACCGGTTTACTACCGATACGGTATACTTAACCCTTTCCTATAGACAGACGCTTTTGCCCCAATGTTTTAAACTTCATTCAAGTAGTTTTCTTATTATAGACTAGTTTCCATATTTTGGACTTAATTAGTGCTGTCTGCTGCAGATTTGTTGTATATGGGAAAGGGTTAAGAACCTCTTTTTTAAACTTTGTCTGTGATAATATGTCTAAAGTAGCAGACCAAGAATATTCCGGTTTATAAAAATAGGGAAATGATTAACCCATTACTTGCTGTAATGACCCCCAAATACAGAAGATCTATGACGCATCTGCAGAATATGGCTCTTAACAACATTGCAGCAAAAGAAGAAATTGTTCATCATGAAAATAAACTGGTCAATAAGTAAACTGGCATGAATAGATATTTTCTATGTTGATGACAATATGTTTTTTAGAAGCGTCCGCTGTAGATCTTTTGTTTGTGGTAAAGGGTTAACCGTTTCCCACATAAAGATGCATTTTGACAACCACCACCGCAGCTTTTGTCAAATGTTTTCTACCCCTTTCCCTCATACAGACACATTTTTGACGCCTCTGCAGAAGACAACATTTGAAAACATTTTGTTATCAAAAGTTTCCAGTGCAGATGAGTCAGAATGCATGGGTTAACCCTTTCCGTCATACGACAATTCTGCAATGTTTTCCAGTTTTAGTCATTGGTTATCCATTCAATTATAGAGATTTTCCATTTTTTGACAAAATATGTCCAAAGTCATCTGCTGCAGAATTGTCGTATGAGGGAAAGGGTTAAACGATTGTGAAATTCATGAATCTATCAATTAGCTATTTTCTATGATACAGACAACTCTTGGTGTCCCTGTAGAATCCTAGTTTTAAAACATTGTGGAAAAAGAAGAAATAACTATCATCAATCAAATGAAATTAATTCGTACCTTTCAAAAATGTTTTCAATTAAGCCTGAAAAAATATTTTTTCATTAAAATAATAACCTATTTCAACAAACAACACATCTGAAACAGATGAATTTGAAAACACCTTGGCAAATACATGGAAAATATGTTTAAATGAAACATTGAATTACTGAAAACGTTGTGGCAAAAGATGAAATGCTCATTATGAGCATTTTCTGCTTTTGTCACACAGTTTCCAAAAGTTGTCTGGTGCAGATTCTGCAAATGGGAAAGGGTTTAAACTTAGCAATGACGTATTTGTGGTTTTTAAATGTTTAATGTAAGAGATACAACTTACATAAACTACTGTAATTCAAAACGAAATTTTTTACAATTTAATTGAAAATATATTTAATCAAAGTCGAGAAAGTATAGTTGTCCCTTTACGTGCTTTTTTATGAGAGTTCAATTACAGGAAAACCTTATGGGACAGAGTAACAATTTGACACAATTTCAGATTTAGGCTTTGTTTCTGTCAAACTGCTGAAGAACACAACACTGAGACACACATTTTGATTTAAAAGTTTATTAAAAAAAAGGATTTGTTTTATTTATGATAAACAACATTACAATGATGGTGTAGACAATACATCAACAATTGATGCACAGACCAAATCTTAGGAAGTTTGAAATTAAGGACCTCTCAGCACAGTTTTTTCTCAAATCATTACTTCTTGGCAGGATTTTACTGCTAAAATTGATGAAATTTTATTTTTAAATATGACCTAAGAAAGCCTTCTCTTGACATTTTGAAAACATCCACAGAAGTCACCAGAATGTACCATTTTGCTCCAGGATTTCATTTGTTTTAACCATCAAGTCAAAGGTAAAATATGATAACTTAAGTGAAAGTTTCAGTTGTTTCATTGGAGCGCCACAGGGGAACTGTATGTCACCATTTATTTTTGCAATGTATGTAAATAATTTAGAGGACTACATGTCTCTAAATGAATTTGACGGCGTGGATATGGGCACGTTGACATTTTATTTACTACTATAAGCGGACGATATAGTTTCATTTGCAGATAGCGAGTGCAGTTTACAAAATGGTCTTCAAATACGTTTTAGTTATTGCGAAAAATGGACATTATCTGTAAAGTTAAAAAAAAACGTCATGATATTTAGAAAAAATGGAGAAATATCGAAAAAAAGTAGTTATTAAATACTACGGTAATCCATTAGAAATAGTGAAAGAATTTACATATTTAGGCATATCATTTTCTTCAGAAGGGTCCTTTCAACAATGTTTTGACTATATAGGAGGCCAAGTTTTAAAAGCAGTTTTTGCATTAAAACAATATCTAACAGTATTCAAAAATAATACCATAAGTCATACACTTGAAATTTTTAATAAGCTTATACTACCAATACTTAATTACGGGGTCAAGGTATGGGGCTTCAGTGAGGCTATAACACGCAGAAAAGCTGCATACTAGATTTTGTAAGCAACTACTACACGTCAAAAGTCAGACTCCTAATAATTTTATATACGGTGAATTGGAAGTGACAACGCCTTTCTTTGATAATTAAATACTGGTTAAAAGTCACGAGAACAGACGAACGCAAATACATAAAGGCAATATACAAACAAATGTTAAATGATATAAATGAAAATAAAGAGAATTGGGCATCCAAGTTTAAATATATATTGAATAATTTGTTTTTAGTTATGTATGGATGAATCAAGGTGTCGAAAACATTAACGCTTTCATAAAAATATTTAAACAAAGGGTAAAATATATTTTTATCCAAAACTAGGATGCCGATCTAAGTCAAACCTCTAAAGCTAAAACATATTCTAATCAAATCCTTTGATTTTAAGAAGTATTTAGACAACATAAAAATAAAGAAATATAGATTTGCATTAACAAAATTTAGACTCTCAACTCACCAACTGGAAATTGAAACTGGAAAGGGGAAACAACCTGTTAAGACTCCTATATCAGACCGTAAATGCAAATTATGTAACACAAAAGAAGACGAATTTCAATTTTTACTTGAATGTCCTCAACTTTTTTCCACCTACAGACGCATTTCGACGCAAAAGCAGCAGACGACTTTTGAAAACATTGTGGCTAAAGATGAAATTGCTCATGATGAGCAGTTGGCCACCATATTTTAAACTTTAGTTAACAATTAAGTTATCTTTTATGGACATTTTTCAGGTTTTTGTTACAATGTTTTCAAAGTCGTCTGCTGCAGATTTGTTGTATGGGGGACAGGGTTAAACAATGATCTAAGACAAATATATATAAGAAAATATTATTGGTCTAGACCAAACATTCCTAAATTCATCAAACTCTTAACAAGCAATAACCAGAAAACATTATCCAAATTATACATTTTTCCATATAAAAGTTTCGAAAAAAGAATGAAGTCAGTTGTATAATTATCTCATTTAAAATGTATGTATTTTATTGTTGTTAACTGTTTTTCAAAATGTAAAAACTAAATATGTATATATGTGTGTGAAATGTTTATCAAAGTTTATTCTCATTTTCGAGATTTTCTTTCTAGTTCTATTCTTCTACGATACAGGGATAATGATTTTAAAACATTTCGAACCGAATGATATTTTCGAAGTAGGGGCCAATTAACTTTCACTAGACCAACAAGAAATGATGATCTTTGAAACATTTCATTCTGGCCAGTAATTATGCATCAGGCCAGAATGAAACATTTCCAAGATCATTAATTCTTGTTGGTCTTGTGAAAATGAACTGACCCCAACTCCGAATATATCATTCGTCCACATGATACTTTTTAATTATCATATTACCCAAAAGCTCTACGGAAATCCCAACATAAATTAATGACAGTATGTTGTCTTCCTATTTATTGACTGTACTGAACCAACTGATGCAGTCCGAGTATGCAATCTATTAATACAATCTATTTATGTTTGCATCTCCAAGACAGAGGCCCTGAATCGATCACCTGCGTGATAGCTATGTAGCATATGTGTAACTACTAAAATCGGTGAAAATTTAATCAAGAACGTTAAAGAAAATGCCAGGAGTGGAAACTGTAAATGCATTTGTTGTGATATTAAATCTTTGAAAAGTTTGTAAGAGGGCCAACCAAAGTATCATTTCCGTGAAGTTTGGTTGATATCAGTACAATGGTTTGGGAGGAGATTTTGTTTAAAGCTAAAAGTTCATTTTATCCATATTCTGAGGCAGCTATCTTTTCAAACCAATTAATATACCTTGAACAAATTACATTTGTTTCCTGAAATCAGACAAAAACTCGAAAAGAAAGGGAACTATTAAGTGTTGTCATTTTGAACCTTTTCTGAGGCCATCTGGATGCCATATTTTTCAATTAATCAATACAGCTTATGCAAATATTGTAGAGGGTCAAACAAGGAACATTTGTATTAAATTATCTTGGAATCTGACAAGCGAATTCAGAGAAGAATTTGTTTACAAATTATGCATTTTACCCCCTTCTTCTTCCGAAGCGAAACAAGTTGTTTTTATAATTTATATCTTTGAACAAATTAGAAAGAGGACCACCAAAGGAAATTTCTGTTATGTTTTGTTGAAATTTTCTCGTGGAATAGGATGAGATATCATTTGAAGCTAAAAGTTCAATATACCCCTTTTCTGATACCGCCTGGTACCCTTATGTCCTCCAACAGGTCTATATGGAATAAAGAATTATGAAGAGGGTCACTGATGGAACAAATAAAGCAAGCACTTTCATAAGAATAGATTTTTTAAATGTTGTCATTTTGCCCTTTTCTGATGCCACATCGCTCCTCTCTTTTCAACCAACTGATATAGCTTGAACAATTTGTGTAAAGAGTCTTTGAAGGTACAATTCTACTAAATAACTGGAATCGGACAAGCACTTTCAATACTGGGCATTTCACTCCCTTTCCCAGATACCGCACAAACACGAGTTCTGCACACATCTTTGAATATAATTAAGAAAAGGACCGCCAAAATATTAGTTCTTGATTTTTTGTCCAGTGGATAAAGATGAGATGTTATTTGAAGCTAAACGTTCAATTTCCCATTTTTAGATGCCACCTGGTTTCTACGACTTTCAACCAATCAGTAATGTGATTATATGTGTAGAGAGTTAACCAATGATAACATTATACAACATTATATTGGTATCAGACAAGCTAATTCAGAGTAGAATATTCTTAAACAAAATATACCGCGTAATTTCTTTATTTGTCCAAAAGTCGTCTGCTGAAGAGGCGTCACAAAAAGTCTGTTTGTGGATAAAGGTTGATATCTCAGGTCTATATTTCAGAACATTGTGGCGAAAGAATATTGCTCTTTATGTCTCCTTTTGCCACAATGTTTTCAAAAGTTGTCTGCAGCAAATGCACCTGCAATGCTATTGAAATATCACAAACAAATCTACTTTTTCAGAAGGAGTATTACTTTTTCTTTTACTAGAGGAAACAAACTTTCTGAAAGGGTTACAATTTACAAAGAGTATTTTGTTTAGGCGGTCGTACACACTGGAGGGTTGGGCGCAGTGATATCCTTATCTTTACACTTATATATGATATTTACACATTCAGAGACTTGTCATTTTATTTGGGTACATAGCATAAGCGGTATTTATATTACATATTTGACTTTTGCTTATGTTTGTAGGCTAGGAAATGTGCCTAGCCCAATGGCTCTCCACCATGGCCGCCCACATTAAGGATCGAACCCGGAACGCCCTGATTCAAATCCCCGCCCCTTACCACTCGACTAAGGCGGATTCCAGTACTAAACTCAATATTGTCTCCATGAATCTTGCTCCCTTACATATACTTGAAGTTTATTAGCGTTAGTAGCAACTAGTTTTGTTAATCATCGAAAAGAATATTGGCTGTTCTTTATTGGCAGCTCGTGCTGCGCTGTTTTCAAAGGAAAGAATATAATCCAGGAAATGGTGCGAGTTAAACTATATATTCGAATTGTCACAGGTTCGAATTAATGCGAGTCCATTGTAGTTATACTATAATAAAGTAATAATCGTTTAGATCATTGATACACACGCCTCAACACTACGATTGGCATGGCGTCAGAATTAAGTAGGAGTTCTCTCCGACAAAAAGAGATATAGAGGATAATTATTTGTTTCAGTGTATTATCGAAATTTCTTTCATCGAGTGAAAAGCAAAGGTGATATTTTCAAGAGTGGCGTAGCCACGAGTGAAAATATACCCCTTTGCTTTTCACGAGATGAAAGAAATTTCGATAATACACTTAAACAAACAATTATTCTATTTCTTTAATGCTTTAAATGAGTTTTTTTAATTTGCTGAGGTGTAAAAAGTCACATAACTTATGCCGACTTAGTAATAAATTTCCCGTGTGGAGCCCCAGTCGTAATTCATTCCCCGTATGTAGCCCCAGTATAATTAAAAGATGTTGGCGTAATGCGGTCGATATATTAGTTGATCTTTTAAAGTAGACACTTTGGTTTAATATTTAACGGGTAATATTGATGAAAATTCATGTTACACTTTTAGTAGTTCCGTCAATTGAAAAGTCATAATCTCACTGCAAAAGTCATAATCTCACCGGTGGGATTATAGGATTATAATTCACTGAGAAATTTCTATAATTCACAGGTAAGCATTAAAGAAAACTAAATAATGGCATTCATGATACGATGCATGTGCGATCAGACTCATGGAAAGATCTTGACAAAGGAAAGAAGTAAAGCTGTCTTCTGATGTGGTTCATTTAGACTTCGATCTCGTGCTTTCTGCGGAAAAAGGTCTAGTTCTTCAACTTCTACAATAAAACATCTGCATAAGCCGTTCAAACCTTTCCCTCATATAATAATTCTGCAGCAAACGATTTTAAACATATTTTTGTCAAAAAATGGAAAATCTCTATAAATGAATGGATAACCTATGACTAAAAGTTGAAAACATTGTGGCAAATGGAGAAATTGCTCGTTTTGAGCAATTTCTTCTTTTGTCACTTTGTTTTCAAAAAGCCGGCTGCTGCAGAGGCGTCAGAAAGCGTCTATATGAGGGAAAGGGTTAAAATAGTTTCCTCTGTCAATAAGGTTAGTATGTGTCATTTTACGTCATATTCAGCAGAAGTAACTGTCAAATTACGCTAAATACATCCGCTGATTTGTTGATCTACACCACTATAGTCCCTAAAAAAACCTTTGTTTGTGTAGAAATGAGTATATACCATCACCAGAATGTATTGAATATAAATGCATCGTGAATGTCTATAGGATGCACTGTAAATGATAGATTTGATCACTTTTAGTATTTTGACCTTGTTTGAAAGTGAAAGTAGAGAATGCTAAACACCGGTTTTGTCCGGGCCCGATTTGGTCGAAAATGACTGTAACCATTTTCGCCTGGTGAGTTCTTTCTTGCATAATGTATGACCCCACATTTTCTTTGAATTGTTTTAAACCTAGGAGGTATCTCTTTTCAATGATATATTGTGTTCTACATGAGAAACGCTTAGAAAGTGTGACAATTGAGGACTGAAACTGGTCAATTTACATGGAAACAAAGAAGGATATTTTTTTTGGTGTATTGTAACCTAAACGCAAACTCTCTCGGATAGCTCCTTTCCCTTAATTTCCAATGACTTGCCTTCCTTTGAAGTCAAGCTTTGTCTTAACCACGCATGTACGCCTTCAACATCTTCAAAAACATGTACAATTAAATGTATTAGGTCGGTTAGATTATATTTCTGCACATCAAACTAGGATATTAAAACAGAGTGGAGGCAGGTTATGATTTTGTTAACCCTCGTAGTGCAGAAAAAATCATTTGGCTACCAGGACAGGATAGATTGAGACGACCTTGATATTAAAGAGAGAACTGCGTTACTGGCGCATACTGGGGTATATTGATTCAAATAGACAAAGGTCGGGAGCATGTCAAAGAAAGAAAAGAAAAACTTTGTCCGTAAATTGGATTATCTTTCTTGTTACAAATCAAACGTGACCTCGATCAACATGTCCCAAGGTACTTGATGTGTACGTTGTGTTTTGTTTCTAACCTTCAAGAGAATGGAATATGAACTAAGTGAAAGTATTGGCCATGACTGCCGGCTTAACTTCCATCGCCTCGGTGGTGTATAGTGGTAGAGCGTCCGCCTCGGAGCAACAGGTCGCGGGTTCGATCCGCGGTCATTTCAAACCAAAGACTTTTGCCCTCAGGATTATTCGGTTAGCATTACGACTGACTCGCTGGTATCAGGATAAATATACCAGCTGTACTGTGATAACTTACCCAGATAACGTCGCGATATAACTAGAATTGTGTTGATCCTTTCCCTCATACGACAATTCTGCAGCAGACGACTTTGAACATATTTTGTAAAAAATTGAAAATCTCTTTATTTAAATGGATAACCTATGACTAAAAGATGAAAACATTGTGGCAAAAGGAGAAATTGCTCGTTTAGAGCAATTTATTCTTTTGTCACTATGTTTTCAAAAAGCCGTTTGCTGCAGATGCGTCGGTAAGCGTCTATATGAGGGAAAGGGTTAAACAACAGACCGGTTTTGTCTTGTGGTAACGATAAACTTTCTTTTGGGAATGAGACACTTTCTTGTGGGAATGAGAAACTTTCTTGTGGGCACAAGATAGTTTCTAATAAAAAAAAAAACATGTCATGTCTATGCCACCGTACGTTTACTTGATATGTTTCATTTCTGCGAATGGACGCAAATTCAGTCTTTGACATACCAGTTTACGATGTACGATATCACATCTTTATTGTTTCTTTGTATGTGCGTTACATCCAATTTCGGTGAACACTGTTGGATACTTGTATAAAACCGCAGTTTTGTGTTTTGAATTCGGAACATTGCCATCAAATGTGGGTAGGGTCAACTTACCGATGATAATGTGATTTATTCAATATACAGTCAACCCTTTGCTATAGACCATCTTGGAATAACAATTCCCTGTCTATAGCAACAGCACTTTTAGTTTTCCAATTATTCATTTTCTGCACAAATGACCCTGCAAGTAAAGACCACCTGTGAACAAAGTCCAGAATGTTTCCTTCCCACGCGAATGGTCTTTATACACAGGTTCCACTGTGCTACTAAACTTGTGTTGAGGCAATATTTTTCTGCGGTATCTCTGATATTGACGAAATCCACGTTTGTCATAGTTACATAGGTCACAGTCCTCTTTTGTCTCTAGGTGGCTTGTAACTCTGCTGACAGATCCCTTCTAAAAACATCACTGGTATAAAATGGTAATGGTTGCTGCTAGTTATATATGATACCTTTTTTAGCCCAGTACGTGTTTATCGAGACTTTTTTCAAATATCATAACAGTCTATGGAGATATAACTTGTTACGGTAGTAAATTCCAGACATAAACCATTTTTCTTGTGAAACTATATTTCCTGGATCTCTTCTTATAAAGCTTCAATCCAATCCCGTTTTAGTTATAAAAATTATTCCAAAACTCTTTTTTACTTTTAAGCAATTCGGCGCTTAACAAAGTCAAACACAATTAATCTCCAATAGATTATATCCTCTTGAACAATGCATCGAATTGACATGTTGTCGCGTTAAAACATACATTTCCATACATTCGAGTTTTTTTAAATGAAGAGAATATTTCATTTAGCATAGGCCATTTATTGCAAACACTGTAAGCAACCAGCAAATTCAGACGACTAAAGCAACCGACATAAAACATAATGCGTGTAATTCTACACTGGTTGACGCTGCTCACATATAAATGAACTGAGCAAAACACTTTTGCTGAACTGCCTGTGTCCTTTGTGGTATAGTGATAGAGCGTCCGTAATGACTTTCCCTCCTTGGGTTATCATTACGATTGCATCAGCTGGTGTCTGGATAAATGGACCAGTAGTACTGGTAACTAACCAATGGAACGCCGTGGGATGACTAAAAAACGTGTTGAAAGCGGCGTTAAACACCATACGAACAAAATATCTTAAATTATAATATAATACAACGTCTTTAATCTCGAAAGGGCGAGTTTCAGTAACACAAGAATAATCATAATGCTTGTCACTGAGGAAGAAAATCACTTAGAATTCAACAAAATGACATGATTGCGTTAGAAATTAGAGGTCAACTGTATTTAGCAGCCGTTATAAGATTCCCAAAATTTACCGTATATTTTTTATACTTTTTAAACGTAGTTTAAACATCTAGTACCCTTGATACCACCTAGGTGGTGTAGTAATAGAACGTCCGCTTCGGGAGTTGGAGTTCGCGGGTCTGATCACCGGCTGGATCATACCAATAACTTTAAACATGGTAGTAATGGTTTTTCTTCCTTGGCGCTCTGAATTGTTGGGGTTGCATAACGACTGACTCGCTGGTGTCAGGATAAATGGACCAGAAGTACCGGTAACTTACCTAGCCAACACAGTGATATAACCAAAAAAGTGTTGAAAGCGGCGTAAAAGACCATACAAACAAATACAATAAGAATGTTGGCCGAGCTGGGATTCGAACTCACAACATTGATTGACAGTCCGCGCAGTTACCGACAAAGCTACCGGGACTCGATGATGACCCTTTGAGGAAATTATGTTAACTTTAGTTACTGGAGATATATAAAAAAAATAGAACGTTGCCTCAGAAAAGGGCAAAATCTTTCAAAGTGAAACAAGAAATATCTTTGAAAAAGATAAACAGCGATCAATATGAGAACACATTAAGAAATGGAACACGCAATAATCTATGTGTTTATCAAAGGCTAATCGAATGCCGCTTGACGCTTTGGTTACCCGCGAAAAGAAGTCCACTTTGTGAAGCTTCCAGAGAAACGATTCTGCAAATAAACTTTGCAGCCGCTGCGCCTGAAAATTGGATTCAAAGTATTGATTTACTATGTAAATGCTTTTTTCTTCTCTTCACTTCCAATTAACTCTTAACCGAGTCCCGGTATCTCAGTCGGTGCCGACGCGGGCTGTCAATCCTAGTGTTGTGAGTTCGAAACCCAGCTCGGTCACACATTATTTCCACCGTTTGACAAAAGTCACGGTGACAAGCGGCATTCGTCTTCAACCAATAGACTAACAGTCTATGTGGAAAAGCAACCAGTTTCTTGGAAAGTATGTTGTGTGGTATTGGTGTGGGAAAGTCAGAATAAACATGCCCTTGTGGCTGAGGGACGCTAGATAAGAATGGCAGCCACACTCCTTATCCTTGCTTGAAATGTAAGAGCCATCTAAATGGGTCGGAACGATAAGAGTCAATGCAACTATTGAGCTCCAGGTGGAGTGGTATTAGCTTTATACCTTATATCTATTTTTATCTCGCTGTTAATATAAGATGTGGGACCAATATCATGTGTCCTTTCCGCCGTAATATGTCCTTAGCTGTTGAAACCGGCGTAAAATCTTAAACAAACAAACACACAAATATTCTAAACATGTAGAGTACATGCGTAACTGATGCACAATGTGTGTTTCATTATTCCTAAAGGACCATATAGAAAAAAAGCCCGAATGGGGCAAACTTGTTTATTGTTATAGGTTTTACAAAATGAGCCACGTTACATATAACTGCCTCCTGATTTGATTTGTTTGTTTGTTTGGAGTTTTACGTGGCTTTCCCACACCAGTACTTACACAACATTCTTTCGATCCTGATTTGAGATAAATAAATAGCACATAACAATTACATTCGTCTATAGTCAGTTTTGGCATGATATGTTCGCTAGAATTACCGGATGCGTATATGAATAAATATCTGATATATCCTGATCAGTCATTGACGAGGCACAGACTGATCTGATTCTTCACTGATCTCAAAATCAGGATAGTCGGATTTTTTTTTCTGCGACGCGAGTCACGTAGCATGTTTCACCGTCCTCTCGTTCATTGACACGACGCCCTCAAGACCGCACACACTTCGACAAATGGCTGTTTTACCTAAACAAATGATCCAAAATGGCGTATTAATTAATTATTAACTAGAACTGTGCCATGTGGATACTTTCTAAAGAATTATATATATAGTAGAGGACTGGGTTTGTTATTCGTTGTTTGCAATTTAAACTTGTTTTTATATCATAAGCGTATATGAACGACACAATCGTACTTCTTGGCATTTGTAACGAGTGTAGATCTAAATCAGTCAGCGAATCCGCGCAGTCTGATCTGGATCTGTACTGTTTGCTTATTATTCAGGGACGGTTTTAAGCAGTGTCTGGGACACCGCTAACATACACGTTTAGAGATTACGTTAGTGTTGGCTTTCTGGGAGAATTTGCATGTTCACGTGTAATATTTACATAAAGGTTTTTTTTTTCTGGGACACCACTAACACACACGTGTAATAATTATGTTAATATTGGCTTTCCTGGAGGACCTCTCAATTACACGTGTAATAATTACGTCACAGTAAAGATCGGGTTGCCTTGAGCACCGTTCATATACACGTGTAATAGTTACGTACTACATTATGCGCTTCTGATTTATTAAGTGTATCATCCGGATAAAAGTAGCATTATAACCCAGTTTCGAAACCAATGGGGCTAAAATCATAGCTTTTCGGCAGAGGTTTCTTTGAAATCTCTATTATGTGTTGGCGTATGTAAACTATTGAAACTGTGAACAGGCTTACTTCGGTCATTACTTCTGACTAATATTGCCATTGCGGAAGACAGTGGAGCGGTGGTAGATCGTCGTACCAACGGTTTAAGGTTTAAGGTTGGAATCCCGTGATGAGCGGATTCTGTCTTTGGGATTTACCACACAAATAGCTAGATTAAGTCTCCCAGAAGCGGACATCGAGCGTAATTAATATATGCCGTCAGTTTGTCTGGCAATCGATAAAAAAATAAATAACGCCTTTTTTTGACAATATCTCAGTTATATCACGGCGGCCAGTTCACCTACACATGCATTTCCTGGTTTTCTCACACCAGTACTCCACACAACAATCTTCCCAAGAAACTGGCTGCTTTTCCACAAAGACTTAGCCCATTGGTGGAAGACGAATGACGCATGTCGCATTGACTTTTGTCAATCGTCGAAAAGAAAGTTGGCCGAGCCGGGATTCGAACTCACAACCCCTGGATTGACAGCCCGCGTCGCTACCGACTGAGCTAACGGGGCTCGGCCCGTATGTAAATAAGTAGCTATAACGGAAACGGTTTAACCCTTTCCCGCTTACAGTCGCTTGTTGACGCATGTGCAGCAGACGGCTGAAGAATTGTTTATCGTGACCCATTTCCTCTTTTTCGACAAAGGTTTCAACTATATATTTTTCCCTTTGATGTAAGGCAAATTCATCTCTAGCATGTTATTCAACATGTGTCGAGTAAAAGAATGTCCATAGTAAAACGTTCAAATTTGAAAAGAATTAATTTGAAACGTGTTTGAAAGCATTGTGTGAAAAGGAGGAATTGCTCATTGTCAGCAATAGCTTCATTTTCAACAATATTTTCAATATTCGAACTGTTATAGTATCACGGAAAGGGTTCCGCTTCCATGGGGAGGATGTAATCATTTTTCCGCTTACAGACGCATGTGCAGCAGACGACAATCGAAAACATTGTGACAAAAGGAGAAATTGCTTATCGTAGGCAATTTCTACTTTTGCCACAATGGTTTCAACTCCTTTCAATAATTTTATTTACAGTGATTTGCACATTTCTCTATATAAGTCGACTGTTGTAAGCTAATGGGGTCACAGCACGCTACCTAACACCACTGACATTGAGGTCAATCATAGTTCAGAGTGTGTTTCACGCGTTGGAACTATTTTGTATCATTAATTAATGCAAGCGGAGGGTTTTTCGTGATTCGGTCGAACCAATGAAACCGTTGAAAATGTAGATTATAACCAATCAAAACTCGATTTTGGCTTAGGTATTCAATTGTAGACTGTGGTTGCAGCCTGTAATCCGATTTTTCAAAAGCAGGCTTACAATGGAATAGTGGCGAGACGCCCCTATCCCAAAAATAAGGGATTTTTCTATAAATTTAAGTATAATTATTGAAAACTGTTGAAAACTGTATGACAAAAGGAGAAATTGGTCATTATGATAATTTTTCTCTTCATGCCACAATGTTTTCAAAATGCGTTTGCTGCAGAGGCGTCAGAAAGAGTCTATTATTTCGTAAAGGATTAAACTTAATATATATCCAAATGACCACATTCTCCTGACGACATCAAGAGTTAGACGTGGCGTTTCACAGTCTATCGTCTATTGATAGCTAATGGTCTAAGCATAACAAAAAGGGTTAGCAATAGGAGTTAAATCTAAGGGTTACGCTTCTCGTTTCTCGCCAAAGGTTATATGTATGTCCCAGTATATGTTTGCGGGCGACGAAGGCACTGGGTGAGATTCTGCTCGCCTGAGTACTCGGTGATAGCAGATGCACCACGAACAGAATACGCCAGACACGCCGGTTCAGCTGTACAACAATGTTTGATCTTACCTAGGCCAAAGTTTGGGTCGTCTACCTGCTCTTGTACCGCATAAATGATGTAGTGGTAGGCCGCCATACTCAGGGTCGGAAAATATAAACAGGTTGCCGGCCTAACTACAACCGCCTCGAGAGCGGGAGGTCTTGGGCTCGATACCCGGTCGCGGCATACCAGATACTTAACAATGGTAGTAATGGCTTCCCTCCTTTCCGCTATGGTTTGTGAGGTTATCATTATAACTGATTCGTTCGTGTCTGGGTAAATGAACAAGCAGTTCTGGTATGATGATAGACATAAATAATTGATGAGAGTATAGTATAAACCATAACATGATAGACATAAATAATTGATGAGAATATAGTAAACACCATAACATGATAGACATAAATAATTGATGAGAGTATAGTAAAAACCATAACATGATAGACATAAATAATTGATGAGAGTATAGTAAAAACCATAACATGATATACATAACTATTTGATGAGAGAATAGTAAAAACCATACACACCAGTGGTTTCTTTCGAAAAATATCTGTTTGCTACGTGTATTATATATCTTTACTACCTTTCCTATTCGACTACAATTCGTGTTTTCATTGGAAACTTTTATTTCTTAGCCACTAGCATTTTGGTTACCCCCTCTTCGGAATTACGGATAAGTGAATGTATGGTTTTGCCGTGATATAACTAATATACTGTTAAAACGGCTTAAAACACTGACAAACAAACAAAATGACACGGCGTAAGAACTAAAGTGAATCCTTGTTTTCCAGTTACCGCTTCATCATCAAATATTTCGCTAGTTTTAAAATCGTTTCTTTGTTCTCCCGATATTATTTCCCTTCGGCTTTGAAACAACTATTCACAATTAAACCCACCTTTCATGGAACGATAAGTCCAATGCCTAACCGGAAGGTAAATCAAATTTAATTTTACTCTTGTGTGATTCTTACGACATCGATAAACTCATTGACGTGCATCTTCCGGACAATCAATCGTTTTTATCAAGGGGCTCGTTAGAGCAAATTGCTATAGTAGGCGAAATCCGAAGACACTCATCATTTTGAGAGTGGAATCTAGACTAGTGTTTTACAATATTGACATTGAATTACTTCACATTTGATCAGCTCTCCGTTTCGGAACACCATCTAGGGTTCATGAAGACATCTTGGTAGTTGCAGATCGTATATAATGTCAATGAAAGTGGATGATCTGTGGAATATTTTTAAAGAAATGAATGGACTGTTGTTGCCAGCATATACCCATGTCGTTCCTTTCGAACCGCCAAATAGTTATAATCTAAAAATAAAAATGCGGTAACCTGTTGGCATACGAAGCCGGAAAACGGATTTGATTCGACATCACTCACCCAAAAGAAAGAACTCGACAGAAATGTTATGTTAAAATATACGAATTACATGATTAGCAAATAATATGTATTTCTTCGCTGTCAACATAACTTGATCATGCGCAACATGCATATACAAATTAAAGCAGTATGTGCATTCTTTCTCCAGGTGTCATTTACAAACTGAGCAAATCAAAACAGTATGTGCATACTTTCCGCAGGTGCAATTATGATTTCAATCACAATTGAATTTGAATTGATGTGTATATTGTCTTAACTAATTAACACATGAATGAAAGTATATCCACTCAAATCCATGCCTCTTAGTGTAACATATTTCTATATAACCCGTGTATTCCATGTTAATCTTTGTAGTATTAAATATTCTGCTAAGCTGTATGGTTGTTCCTTCATGTAATGTTGTACACATACACAACAAATTGCCGACGAGGT
The DNA here is from genome assembly GCA_031761405.1 of Serripes groenlandicus. NCBI lineage: Eukaryota > Metazoa > Mollusca > Bivalvia > Cardiida > Cardiidae > Serripes > Serripes groenlandicus. Next base: position 1,503,668 of record JASEVX010000031.1, on the reverse strand, counting down.
TGCGATTTTGTACCACTATAAATGATAATGAATATGTTAATTGAGGTCATCGTGGACATTGGAACTTAATGGCTAATCACAATCGGAACAAATTTAAATAGTATGTGCATACGTTCGTCAAGTGTATTATTATTGTGATTTCAACATTGAATTTGAATTAATGTCTTTACATTTGAAGGGGGAGAGTATTGTGTGTATTGTCTTAGCAAATGAACTCATGAATGAAAGTGTATCCTCTCAAAGCGACACCTCTTATTGTAACATATTTTGTTACATAACCCATGCATTTCATGTTGATCTTTGTAGAGCTACTGGTACATTTATTGCGGCGTTTCCTGTGTAAGTTTCCAGTACTACTGGTACATTTATCCCGGCGTTTCCTGAGTAAGTTTCAAGTCTTATTGATACAGATGTGTACACCTTGATTTAGATGTGTGCACCATGATACAGATATGTGTACCACGATACAGTTTTGTGTACCATGATACAGATGTGAGCACCATAATACAGATATGTGTACCACGATACATATGTGTGTACCATGATACATATGTGTACAACGTGATACATATGTGTGCACCATGATACAGATATGTACACCATGATACAGATGTGTACACCCTGATACAGATGTGTACACAATGATACAGATGTGTGTACCATGATACAGATATGTGTACCACGATACATATGTGTATACCATAATACATATGTGTACAACGTGATACGTATGTGTACAACGTGATACATATGTGTGCACCATGATACAGATGTGTGTACCATGATACAGATGTGTATACCATAATACATATGTGTACAACGTGATACGTATGTGTACAACGTGATACATATGTGTGCACCATGATACAGATGTGTGTACCATGATACAGATGTGTTTACCATGATACATATGTGTACACCATGATACATATGTGTGCACCATGATACAGATGTGTGTACCATGCTACATATATGTGCACCATGATACATATGTGTACACCATGATACAGATATGTACACCATGATACAGATGTGTTTACCTTGATACAGATATGTGCACCCTGATACAGAAGTGTACACCATGATACAGATGTGTGTACCACGATACATATGTGTATACCATAATACATATGTGTACAACGTGATACGTATGTGTACAACGTGATACATATGTGTGCACCATGATACAGATGTGTGTACCATGATACAGATGTGTTTACCATGATACATATGTGTACACCATGATACATATGTGTGCACCATGATACAGATGTGTGTACCATGCTACATATATGTGCACCATGATACATATGTGTACACCATGATACAGATATGTACACCATGATACAGATGTGTTTACCTTGATACAGATATGTGCACCATGATACAGATGTGTTTACCTTGATACAGATATGTGCACCATGATACAGATGTGTATACCATGATACAGATGTGTGTACCTTGATACAGATGTTTGTACCATGATACAGATGTGTACACCATAATACAGATGTGTACACCATGATACAGATGTGTTCACCATGATACAGATGTGCACCATGATACAGATGCGTAAACCATGATACATATATGTGCACCAGGATACATATGTGTGTACCATAATATAGATGTGTGCACCATGATACAGATATGTACACCATGATACAGATGTGTACACCATGATATAGATGTGTACACCATGATACAGATGTGTACACCATGATACATATATGTACACCATAATACAGATGTGTACACCATGATACAGATGTGTACACCATGATACAGATGCGTAAACCATGATACATATATGTGCACCATGATACATATGTGTGTACCATAATATAGATGTGTGCACCATGATACAGATGATTGAACCATGATACAGATGTATGCACCATGATACAGATGTGTACACCATCATACATATGTTTACACCATGATATAGATGCGTCCACTATGATACAGATATGTGTACCATGATACAGATGATTGTACCATGATACAGAGGTGTGTACATATATGTAGCATGGTGCACACATATGTATCATGATAAACTTATGGCAGAGGGCTTGGAACGGATTGCACACATGCACTCAAGAAGTGAAACAGAAAATCTGTAACGCCATCTCACAGAGAATACATTATGTGACACAGTGAATGAGGTCAAACTTTCAAAAGATTTCCTTGATTTCTACCAGTCTTATCAGGCTTTTAAATCAGCAATCAGGGCGGCCAGAATGGGTAAAACTCCCAGGTTTTGGTGACAGTATATGAACATTGTGAAAATGGTTCTCATGCTGATCAATGCAACACAAGAGGATGATCTTGATTTACGTGTTGCAGCATTATATGAACTATGTCCATTGTTTTTTTGTTCTGAACCACAACAATTATGCTATATATATTCCAGTGTATCTCCTGACCCTTATGAATTAAGACAAAACTCATCCAGGAGCAAAGCAGTTGTTAGCTTAAAAATAGTTTCAGTGTATCTAGGTCAGCTGTCCCAGCTGCCCCAAGATCCAGGAATGCATTTAAATTAACGATCGAGCAGACAATTAACTTTCATGCAAAAAATCAAAGATTTAGTATTTAGTAGGAATTATGCAGCCTACTTCCGCTGGTGCATGACAAGGCACATAAGAGCAAACTACGTAGAGGCAACACTCATGTCTACATATATGGTATAAGAGGAAGAGTCTTGTCACACTGAACTTCAACCAGCCAAAGTTCAAGCTAGTGAGAAAGATGTTCGCCGACTAATTGTCGCAGTTGAAGGTTTTTTAATCCATTTTTGAATCCATTCAGTGGTCATATTAGCATGAATCACCTTTACTGCTTATCGTATGGGGTTCCAGCTTCCACTGATATCACTGATTCACTCTTTCATGTCATGAAAACCGGCCCAAGAACAACGGGTGAATTCATAGATACAAAACTTGTCAAACACTCTGAAGTGGACCAATATGATGACATTTGCTACCGCATAAGTCTCAAAGAAAGTGACCTCATCCAATAATAAACTGATGCAGATCAGAGTGGAACGCAATAAATTTGGTCAGCTTATCATCCTTGCACTTAAGCATAACATTGATCTGGAATTAACACTGTCATATCCCCTTGCATAGTCCAGTCCAATGGTCTTTTGCAACTTTGACCAATGTACCCTGCACATTTGAGAATGTAGCTAATATGCTTTTTAAACAACTTCCTAAGTCCAGCAGAGTCGACTTTGTAACATATACATATGTCCATTAAATCATATGAGCGCAGTAGGCGTAATATAATACAGGCTTTTCTTCTGAAAGATCCAAAGTTGATTGATTCGGGTTTAATGCCATTTTCAACAAGTTTTCAATCATATCACGGCGGCCAGTTCACCTACTCATATGTTTCCTGGTTTTCTCACACAAGTACCCCACACAACATACTCTCCAAGCAACTGGCTGCTTCTCCACATAAACAGTTAGCCCATTGGTGAAAAACGAATGACGCTTGTCACAGTGACTTTTGTCAAACGTCGGATAGAATGTTTGCCGAGCTGGGGTTCGAACTCACAACCCTGGGATTGACAACCCGCGTCGACTAAACTACCGGGGATCGACAAAGGTCCTAAAACTGAAACGCCACGTGACTGGAAAGGCTTCCATGGAAATGAACATTTCAAGAAACAGCTTATATTTAAACAGTGGAAGTCTGATACATATGCCAGCGAGCTGCAGGGTCACCGCCTTTCAGGTTATGAGGGTAATTCAGAAGTCAACGTAGTAGCATAAGAAGGACTATTCTCACCAAAAGAGGAGGTTGATACTCGTATACTATTACATAGCCTTGATGTGCATCCGCAAGGCCACAGAGTACGATAATGTAAACAAACTACGGTATGGTCAGTTCAAGTTATTAACTCGTACAGGTGCATATATATATATACATGAGCTTGTTGCATCCTTGTAAATCTTCATAAGAGATGCATTTTTATGCCTAATTTGGGCTTTTGTTGAGCTAGCTATTGACATTTTTAGCAGCCATTTGTTTGTATCTGTTTAATAAATACGGATATCCATTATTGAGAGTAACGGTTTATTACGGGCAATTGTTAGTAATGTTTTCATCTGTCTTCGGGAGTGTTTGTCTGCATGTGGGTGTTTCTCACGATGGTGCTATTTTTATACTTCAAATGTTTTCAATCCCATGGGGTAAGGAGTATGTTACTGCTGCCAAGTGTTGTTAAAACTCACAACCTCTCCAAAGAAAGCGTTGTTAAATAAATATAAGGTAAACAGATATAAAACCTGATACTGCTCTGAGAATGTTTATTTCAGACCAACATTGAAGACCATGATTGGGTTTTCAGTGGTTAGTATAAACCAAGTAAAATACAGATTCCGGCGCAGCTTTACGGTCTGAGTATTAAAGAATTTGAATTCGATTTGAATAGTCAATGGACAGCACATATGTGTAATCAGCCGAATATGACTTTTTTTTGTAAGACTATTACAAGCATTGTGAGTGGCGGCCAGCGAAGTTGAAACTTTTTTTTTTTAATTAATATATGGCGTGTTAGTCTCCTTCTGATACCCAGGTGCAATGTTGTATTTGATGCAGTTCATTTTGGGCTTTCTATTTACATTTTGAGCAGTCCATTGATTAATTTGAGTGATTTTGATGCACAATTTGGGCTTTTGTTGGGCTAGTTATTAACATTTTGAGCAGCAGCCGCAGCCAATTACTGGGCAAAAGTGTATCAAAATAATAATAGAATAGTTATAAGAATAAATTAATAAATGTGTATTGCAGTTCATCAATTGCTCCGTTATAATAACAATACTATCATCTTTATTTAACGGAGCCGACTTGTTCAGATATAATTTGGTGAACAAATCAATCTATATAAATTTATATATACATCGAAATGTATATAAATATCAACATACATGCACACATATTCACATAAATACATCAACTTTTTTGTATATATAAATGTACACATTTACATATAAATGTATATATATTTAATGTTGTCATATATGTGTATGGTTTTTAACCATATAAAAATACACACGCATACTGATTTACCATGTTAAGCAAGCATTCATTACTTTCGCGACAGACACTCGGCAACGTGTTTACTTAAGATGTGACTGTTTTATGTTTATCAACACTCATAACTATAATTTAATTATACGATACCGTAGCAAACAGTATATACTTTGTATGTTGTATTGATTTGTCTATCAACTCAGCTATGAGCGTGCGTCACATGAAACACCATGCTATATAGTGTTGCTATTATATGTGAATAATCACTAATCGATTACTAATTAAGTCTCCAGGAAGCAGACGTCGAATGTGATTAATCTAAGCCGAAGGCTTGTTTCGCAATCGATGTAAAATAAAGAAGTTTAAACTTAACTAATAATCACTTTATAAAATTGATATGAGGTATATGTTTTTATAGTGTAACGGGAACGGGTTATAGGTATAAATATCACTTCTACGGCCTTATCGTAGAAGCCGGCTTTTATAGCGACGTTTGTAGAGTGGTTGGCCTTTTGATAAAGTTAAGCAACGTTCATCGCGGTTAGTGCCTGGATTGGTGACCCGCGCTGACTTAACGCCGGTACACGTTACAAATGGTGGCAGCGATGGAATTTTTGGGTTGATATCACCATCATCCCCGGACCCCGGTTGTTCCCGGTGATGTTATATAGACTCCGCTCTGGTATACTGCTTGTGTTCAGTTGTGTGACTTCGAGTCGAAGTCAAGAGAAAAGAGGGAGAAATGTAACGGGAACGGGTTATCAATATCACTTCTACGACCTTGTCGTAGAAGCCAGCTTATATAGCGACGTTGGTAGAGTGGTTGACCTTTTCTTAAAGTTAAGCAACGTTTATCGCGGTTAGTGCCTGGATGGTTGACCCGCGATGACGTAACGCCGGTACACGTTACAATACCAAGATCATTGTTTGATATTGATCGCAGTTAATGGTATTTATTTTCAGACACATATATGTGATGAATGATGGTACTATAGTTTTACCATACTGTGGTCACAAATGCCATACGACTTATTTTCCCACAGGAAAATATATATTCATTTGTGTGTGAATGTGAATGTACAGAAAATGGATGGCTCTCAACATAATGGTATAACAACGTTCTATGTTTCACAAAAGCATTTTGAATCAAAAACACAAGATCGCATTGGTAATAGGTTGACACTTATGGTTCTGATTGCATATGTATGAAAGTTGGATACTTGTATTTGAAACACGAATGAAGAATGAACACGAATTAGATAATTTATTAAAAAAGCCACGTTCATTCCCAATCAAAACATTATTATGCGTTCTACTAGACACAACTCAATTGATTAACAACCGAACTATCTTTTCCCTCAAATAATATTCCTTTTATCGTACACACTAGAAGACTGAATAATGTACAGGTAAATGATAAAGGAATTCAGGAAAGAAATTCACACATAAATCATCTAACGGAAAGTTTAAATCAAAACCGATAAAGGCACAAAGACAATTTATGTATAGATAATTTAAAGTCGGACAGACACATTGCCGAGTCCTATTCCATGCCATTTCTTTCTTTTAAAAGTGCTTAATATCCAATTACCGGAAACTCTTTGATAGTGTTGTTCAATCAAAAATATTGAATTGTATTGGTGTATTTGCATAATATTTGAGTGTAATTTGTAGAACAAACACATGCTTATTCCTTATTCATTTTGATTAAACCCTCTTGTTTGTTAACTAGAAAGCCATTGCTGAAATGTATATTACAAGTACCAGTACTTGAAGTATATGTCAGAGGTGAATTCATGTGGCAAATTCTCATGGATGGGTGATCAAGATTCCTTTTCTATTTGCAGATGCATTCTGACGCATTTGCAGCAGGCGGCATTTGAACACATTGCAACAAAAGAAACCATGATCGCTTTGTCCGTATGTTTCCGAATGTATACTTTCATGTATAGAGATTTTCATTGGTTTTGTATTGAAGCGTTCAAAGACGTCTGCCTTCAATATTCTTTTCGTGGGAAAGAATTTAACAAATACGTAATGAGCCCAGACACTTTGACATTTATTCTTACATATTGCAAAATTGGAGTTTGATTGGTTCGATATCATTGTCATTGTTATTTATATATTTAAGACACTACCAGTTAAGATTTCATATCAAGTTGGTAAGTAGCCCTAAATTCCGCGAATGATATGTGCTGAATGGTTTGATTTGGAAAAGGGAATAGTTAAAGCATAGCTCTTAGCGCGAGTTCAAACAATCTTGCATCAACAATACTTCCAGTTTACTTTATTCAAATGTTTTCATGGTTCGGTATATATTGTATTCCCATGCTGACAAAAGATGGACATTCATAAAAGATGAAACTCGTTTTCGATCTCACCAGACAATATTTGTATGACCCTGTTTTTGGCTAGTTGAAGCAAAACTCTTTTATTGCACTCATGAAATATTTCACATGTAACTTCTCGTTTACAATTTCTTTACGATATAGCAGATCAATGAAAGAGACTTAAGAGTTATAACTATGAAAAACGACGCTGATTCCTTCAAATACGCATGTGTCGCATCTAGCGAATGTATTATATGAAGGTACATCGGCGAAAAACTACTGCGGTTGCATATTTGGCAGAATATGTATTTTGCATATAACATATAGCTGGACGATGAAAACTGTTATGGTTATATATTGAGCAGTAGGCCCCAAATATATATATTTGATTCGTACGTGTCTACTCTGTATGGATGTAACACACACTTGACTACGGAATGTCTAAATAAATCGACACTTTTTGTCCCTAGATAATGGTTATAACCAAAACACGAATGTCGCCTTTATGTCATGTGACTGAGGTTGTGCACGTTTTTAAAACGTAAATTTGTTTCTAAATGAATTAAAAATAATAATTGATAATGTAACAGAGTAATTTATTCTTAACATGTGTTTTGTCATAAAGCTAGCTACACAATTGATAAACATTCATTTGTATGCTATAGATATAAAGCTGACTTTCGATAACTAGAACATGGGGCAATTTAAATATCCCGAACTAATTCCAAGAACGGATAAATCTTTTGAAAACAGCATATCAGCAATTCTGATTGGTCATTCATGCGCTGTTTTTCTGTCATAGGTACACATATCACTTGCTTGTTTTTCTTCATTAAACTAAATCATAACTGAATAACATAAATGAATTAAGCATAAACCCAATGATCACTCGAACACGTTGTTAACTCTAAGAAATTGATGGGTCCCGTTCTAGTTCGAGTTATCGCGAGACCACTGTAGTTACATATTTTCCACAAAGATTCTGGCCAGATTAATATTCTGATATAATTAACACATTGAATGCAATGTCCTGTTTAAACAGCAAATATATACTGGACACGAAGACATACACCAGATTCACTTTCGACCTCAAAGACGACTGGCATCTGCTCCAAGTGACGACGGGCAAAACTGACTAAAAAGTCATCATCCAGGTATATATCAACGAGAAAGCAATGCGGGTACTACTAAACACCATCGACCTGAACCTGACCTTTGAACAAAAAGTGCATATGAGCCGTCCCGCGAGACAACCAACATTGTTGACTCTGCGTAAGTATCGACCCGGATCAGCCTAAGCATGCCGCGCAGGAGAACCCGGACAGACACTTTTCGCCTCCTATGTTTCTGTTTCAAGAATAATTACTCTATACCTCTATCCGGCTGGGATGGAATGTGTCGGCCCGGATTAGCCTGCGCGGACTCCAATGTTGGTTTTATCAACTTAGTGATTTGATTTTGGAAGAAACACATGGTCGAATAATTGACATACACTTTAACCAAGAAACTAAATGTATGCTATGAAAATGTACCTTTTTGCACAAAGGTCAATATTATCATGTTATTATGACAGCAATAAATGTTGTCGAAAAATCCATTGTCCATTCCTAATCATCATCATCTTCCTCACCAGCAGCATATTCATTATCAATATAACCTTCAGTATCCTCATCATCATCACCATTATCATTTCAATACTTTATCATTATTCTCCTAATCAGCAGAATCGGCAACTGCTGCAAGATCATAATCATCGACATCACATTCGCCTTGATTATCATCAAATTCATCACAATCATTATCACCGACACGTCATCATCATCAT
>JASEVX010000031.1:1456970-1489470 GCA_031761405.1 Serripes groenlandicus | reverse complement strand
TACTAGGTCTAGATATTGTCAAGACAAACATTCTGACAAAGCCTCAAGCTTCTCAAGGCAAAGTGTGGTTTCTAGACTAACAAGATTTACCTTCAATTTGGTGGATTGACTTAGTTTATGACCCAACATGACCTAGTTTATGACCGAATATATTTAAACTTAGCCTAGATATCATCAAAACAGTTATTCTGAAAACATTTCAACATGCTTAACTTTAAAATAAGGCATCAAGAGTGTTTTCAATATGTTCCTTCAAATTGACATTGACACCTAGTTTTTTACCTCACAGGACCCAGTCTATAACTTGGCCAAGATTTGATGGAGATGATTTTCTGATAAACTTTCATTCATATTGGATGTTGTAAAATGTTGCCTGTAGATTGTTCACAAGGCAATTGTTGATGGCGTGTGATCAAAGGACATCAGACAAAACCTGATCATAAAAAACACAAACTGTGCAATAAAAAAACAGGACTTCCTTTATATACTACATTTAATTAGATAAAACAAGCTTGATATGATTTTGATAAACTTATCCATTAATAAAGATTACCTTGTAATACTATGAATCCATTAGTAATAAAGGTAATCAGCTGAAGTTCCTCTCCTGTCCTCGTGATAACAGCTGTAATTCCATCAGTAAATGGGTTTCTCTCAATATATTCCCTTGTTTGATGTTGATGCAGGAAGTTATATCCCACAGTCAAAGATGCATGCAATTTTCATTGTTTTGACAGGCACCAATGACCAACGGGTATATCACTAACTGCCTATATAGATATGAACTTCTTCTCCCATTATCGCCATAACAGCTGTGATTCCATGATTGTACAGGTTGATCTCAATCCATTTACTGTTTTGATGTGTATGCAGGAAAGAATATTACCCCACAGTCAAAGATGCATGATATTTTCATTGTATAGACAGGTACCAATGACCAAGGGGTATATCACTAACTGCTTATATGAATTTCCTCTCCAGTAATCGCCATCAGAACTGTTATTCCATGATCGTATGGGACGTTCTAAATCCATTCTGTTTAAAAATAAAACTTGATGCAGAATATGATTGACTGCTGTTATAATAAATGACATCAGACGATAACTGCAAAGTCAATAGTCGACAAAACGGCCGCCATTCATCGATTCACCTTTTTCTATCTCAAAATCACGGAAACCACTAACAATATTACAACTGTAAATTGTGTTTATGAAATTGAACACAAAATTGTTCCGTAATGGGTCAGTAACAGACCAAATAACTGATTTATTCATCGACCACCTTTCATAAGCAAAACAAATTGATATTGTTTCATTTCATTATTAAAGTGGGTTTAATACTAGGAATTTTAAAAATACTGGGACCTAATACTAGGAAAATGACATCACGTCAGCGGTTTGACGTCATTTGGCACCCAAACCTGTAAATTTCATCTAGACATATTGTAAACGTTAATGTAAATGAAACAATATTATTTATTTATTTTGCTCATGAAAGGTGGTCAATGAAATAAATCAATTATTTGGTCTGTTACTGACCCACTACGGAAAAATAGGGGGTCTGGAATGTATAGGGGGACTCGGCTAACGCTTCGCCCCTTATAAATTCCACAAACCCCCCTATTTTTCCGTAGTGGGTCAGTATCAGACCAAATAACTAATATTATATAAAATGAAATGATAAATTAAAGAATGAGATTACAAACACTATTTATACCTTTTTCCTTTTAAATAGCCTAATATTTAAAAAATAGACCAGAATTGACAACAATATACATGTATATTAGTTATGTCAAAAAGCCAAGCTTTGAGTTCTGCAACCAGTTTTGTTTTAGACCAGTTTGTACCCCTGTGCAGTCTTATCTAGATTATTCCTTTAAACCAGTGACTTTAAACTTATCTTTTTTACATCAATTGTGAAACAAGCTTTAATCTTATATTAATCACGCTCAATGTTCTGGAGATACAACCAGTTCTCGCCCAATTTGTGCACTGAATTCACTGAATTCTGATTCAGATATTTGGGGCATTTTTTTAAGAATTAGGTAGACTTTGAGGATTCCGGTGTATTTTGGTATTTTTATACATTTTTCATTTGAGTATATTTGGGCAAAGATGCTTCAATAATTTTTTGAAAAGGGGCCAATTCCCCACTTGTGTTCAGAAAAAGTAGCCATTGAGGGGTTTATACAGATATTGTTGACAATCAAAGATAAATCAACATTTTAATTGACATAGGATTATTATAATTACTGATGATACAGATGTAACTTACATTTGTGTTTATCTTATGAAGATGACATTTGACCTTACAGCATATGATGTTTGAAAGCATTGTGAAAAAAGGTCAAATTGTTGACAATATGAAATTATACTTCTCACAATGCTTTTGAATTAAAATCAATTGTGCATTTTCTAATTCTTAAGATTTAACTGTTTTGCAAGATGTTTTTATACTTAATACTTGAATGATGTTTAGCTGCAGGGTGGATTCTTTTAAAGCATCGCAGTGGTCCTGACGGCTTCCAAAATTCGCGACCTCAATTTAGATCCCAGTTTATATAGGTGTGAATGGATGATGGTTCTTTTGTTGTATAATCACTACATTTAGATATGATTAATGTAATAATGATGTATGTTTCAACATTGTTATAAATTATCCTATATCATGGTTTTCAAAGTATTCTTAAGATTTGAAGTATTGTTTGATAGAGGACATTTCCTCCTTTTCTCACAATCTTCCTTATTCATTAATATAACTATACCTTAGCCAGAAGTCAACCTGTCATGTACATATTCTCCTTTTCTCACCAAATGTTTTCAAAGTCGTCCGCAGCAGATTAACTATTTAGAACACATCAAGATCATTTAAATAATCAATCAACAGGTAAGTAAGTATCAATAATAAGTCTTTTGTTTATGACACCTGTGTGTTAAACCATCCATTCACACCTATATAATCCGATAATGGGGTCGAGATTTCTGGCTACCATCCATGCAATGTGCCTTGTTAAGATTATTTTTTGATTATCACATCCTTTTATCAATTGTAAAAACATTTTTTAAAATTTTGTTTAGAACACACAGCACAAGGCATGCCTATATAAATCAGTCTCGGCCACGGATATGACTGTGTCTCCAGTCAAGTCTTTTAGAAAACTTGTTCAAACTTCCTTTTTTGGACACCCGATATGTCTCTTGAATACACTGGGGACGTTTCTTCTTGGGTTCTTTTCGCCTAAAAAGCTGTTAGTTTTACCTGATTAGCCATTAGTCTTAAATATTCCGTCCACATTGCAAATGTGTTCACCACTAAAAAATGAAGTGGATGCCATGCAGTAGACACGTAAGATATTACGTCATTAAATGTGTAAACAATCTGCACTCGAGAACACTTCTAAAAATAGATTTACTTTCTTATGTGCTATTTTTGTGATATTTATGCATAGGGACTTAGGGTCATATTTATTTCTTACATCATAGAGTAAGCATGGGAGTTCCGGATCACTAACAAAACAAATAGTGATAGCTAGAATAAAGGAATTGAGAATTTAAAATTAACTTTTGCAGTTTAATGGCAAAATATCCCACCTTTCATCTTATATTTGTTGTCTGTCACAAACATGAACATTGTTTTGGTGTATTTGGGCAGAGACATAAATACATGTCTCTGATTTGTGTCACAGGGTGTATGTTCAACCAATTTTTGCATCGATCTTTGACCGTCCAAAGGAGTTTTGTCAGAAGGACTGACGACTTTAGTAGGTCTGTGAAGCATTGTCATTGATCTAGTGAAACAATTTACCACGAAGAGCATCTTGGATCAGACAGTTATTCCATCGCCAGGAACATCCGTCAATGAATGCAAAACATTCAAATTGACAATACAGCTAGATCTTATATCTTTGCCTACAAGAACGCCTAAACGATATTGTCTGTGTTAATATATGTTACGAAAACGAGAGAGATAAAAAATTCTTACCTAAAACAAAGGGAATCGTAGCCGATAGGCTCTGGTTATCAGCCTTTACTGTAAACAAAAAAGTGATTGTCGTTATTTCGGGAACCAGCTTGATTTGGACGGATGTGACGTCGGCCGGATATGAATAAATGTCGGCCATGGTTCCCTGCTTTGATCTATGTAATTTCATTTGGATTTCATGAGCTGGGCCGTAGTATCTTTGCACCCAATTTTTTTCCATACTGAATATAGGAAATTTCCCCTTATTAAGGTTAAACCTCATAACGAGCTATGCTCGTTATTAATTATTTGTAAATGTTTATCTGGAACAAAGGACCTGATGGTTTTATTAATGAGTCGGGTCATACCAAAGTCTTTTAAAATGGTAGTAATGGCTGCCCTCCTTGGCGCTCAGGGTTGCGGGGTTAGCATGACGACTGCCTGACTGGTGTCAGGATAAATGGACCAGTAGTACTGGTAACTTACCCAGGAAACACTGTGATATAACTGGTGTCAGGATAAATGGACCAGTAGTACTGGTAACTTACCCAGGAAACGCAGAGATATCACGGGGAAAATGTTGAAAGCGGAGTAAAACATCAAACGTTTAATCATTTATTAATGAGTTCAGTCCGTTACAATTGTGTCTATTTGTGAACAGTGAAACTTAGCGTAATCAATGCAACCGCACAGTCTCGCATACATAAGTTACATTATGTAACTTTCTGATGTAAAGCTAGAAGTGTAGCATGCTTAGTTTCACAGCCATCCTATGTTTTAACTTTTCATCAAAAAACAACAAATCTGTAACAAAAGCCTTTGAAATCGCTAAGGGAATAATATGGACAATCTATACAAATGAAATGTCTAATCATTAATTATATTTGAAAACATTGTGGAAAAAACGCGAAATAGCTCATGATGAGTTCACGATGAGTAATTTCTCGTTTTTTGCCACCTTTAGAAAAGTGTATCCGCTACAGATGCGTCAATGCGCGTGGGGAAAGGCTTTATTTCGGTAAACGCAGATTCCGCACGAGCCCATCACCTCGAACGGCGCGACGCATTTTATTTATAAGCCTTCTCGATTGTGCACGAATATCGTATTATTTTACCGCCGTCTGATCGCAATCTCGGGGATATTATTCCTAAAAATAAATTCTTCAGGATTTTCACACAATCAAGTCGGAGATAACCCGTTACTAGACGGGTTAGGAAAATGATTTTCGGAAGGCTGAATGGTTCTCGATATATCTATCTAGCGATGTATCCCGGTTCAATCTGTTCTTTCATTTCAAATACATTTGTCAGACATTTTATATGAAAAAATTAATCCGAATATTCCCTGATCTAGAGTTTTAGACTATTTTTGTTACAAACAATTTGTTAGGAGATAAACAATCACGACATACAAATTAACAAGTAATTTTGATACAGATTTAATAATATTATGAGAAAAGAAGACATTTATCGACTGAAGCAGTGTCTCCTTTGTGCACGATGCCTCCAAAACTCGTCTGGTGTAGACGAATCAACAATCGTCTGTGTTAAAGAATTTCTTTTTTTTGCACGTTGTCGCATTACAATCTGTTACAGAAATATTAAGACATATTTGAAACGTCGTAGAAACTGGCCAAAACAATTGTCTTTGAATACTTGTTTTTTTAAGTTGCATTTTTATCTATTACCAACATACAACACATCTGCAGAAGACGACTTTGAAACTGTCTCGGAAAAAACGGAAAATATCTATGAATGTAATTATTGAACAGATGAACATACTGCGATAAAAAAGGGAAACTTGATTAAAGCAATATCTCCTTTTGCCACAGAATTTTGCTGCAGATGAGTCCAAATATGTTTGCACGTGAAGAGGGGTTAAATGCCGAGTTTAGGTATCAAACGCAGCACGTGAACTTAATTTGCGGTTCACCTGTACTAACATTGTGAGAACAAAACTTCCTCAACGCTTTCCCACATATGGACGCATTCAGACGCACCTGCAGCAGACGGCTTCTGAAAACATTGTGACAAAAGAAGAAATTGCCAGAATGTTTTCAAGTCTATTCAAGAATGTTACTATTAGTTATATAGATTTTACCTACTTTTGACAATATTACTTCAAAGTATATGCTGCGCATTTGTCTTTTGTGAGAAAGGGTGACATGTGTTAAACATGTATTTATTGATTGATTGATTAGGGTTTAACGCCGCTTTCAACAATTCTTCACTCATATCACGGCGGCCAGTTAACCTACTCATGTGTTTCCTGGCTTCCTCACAACAGTTCCCCACACAACATACTGTCCACGCAACTGGCTGCTTTTCCACATAAACTGTTAGCCTATTGGTGACTTGTCACGTTGTTAACAAATTGAACCAGCACGTAGTTTAGCCGACCTGTTTTCCACACTATTGAATAATTATAGTTTCATTTTAAGAGATTTTTCATATGTTTGCCTAGATATTTTCAAAGACGTCTGCTGCATATCTACTTTATGTGGGAAAGGGTTAACACTTAATCAAGCTGGTCGCGAGAAGTGAGTGATTTCCCTAAATGCGCAAAACCGTGTTCTAATCTGGATCTTCTTTTCTCGCAAATTCCTGAGGTCGGTTTTCAATTAGCTTGACATCGTTTCCAGTTTGTGTCTTGATGTAAAATGTCGTCTGCTGTAGCTGCATGCATGCACATTGATATCAGCCGGAAAAAAGTCAAAGAATAGCAGTTGATGAAGATACGTGGCGTTCATCAATACAGGCAGACAATTCTTCTCGCTCTCTGATGCATGTGTTTAGGATAGCTTATCGCGTTTTTGCAAGAAGTAAAATGAAATTTATATAAAACAGCGATAAGCGCGAAGCACGTGATACGGATGGATGTTCTATTATTTAACCAATTTACTTATACAGACGACTTTTGACACATTTGTAGCAGACGAATTTAAAGTAAGTATGTCTTCATTTCTAGAGAGTTTTCCATATTCTTGCCAAGATGTTTTTAAGGTCTTCTGCTGCAGATTTGATGTACGTGGTAAAGGGGTTAAGACCCGTTGAACACGACCCGGTCTCATTATAAAATCGGAACGGTGCGCCACATCCGTATTGATCTTTATCGGGCCCGCAAGTGTAATATTTGGCGGAAAGGATTGACGTTGAGCGATAGAGGGTTTATCCCAGAATCGGATGGGTGCAGTAGGTCCTGAATTGGTGCGATAGAAGACAACCACTTGTGGTGCGAGGCAAGATAAAAATAGGTCAATCATGCTTTATTATGCACAGTCTCCCCTCCCATAAAAAGCGTGCACCAGTCTGTGAGTTGCTATTCTTCATCGAAACAAGTACAGAATCAGTCTAAAACATTGTTATATTTTAGTTTCTAGGTGAGAGGCTACACGTGTAGCTCGTTAGATTAAGCGCGCATCCGCATGCGCGCACATGCAGGTTCATTTGTCGAAGCTAGATGAAGGAAATATGTGGACGAATTTCATGTGACGATACAGTCTAGTGATTGTAAGATGGATATTATTACGCAAAGGTCAATATCAATACCTCCACTTAACCATTTCCGCATACATCAAATTTGCAGCAGATGATTTGGAAATGATTACATCACAAACATGGAAACTCTTTATAAATGAAGATGTAGTTAGAGTAAACAGTTGAAAAACATTGTGACTAAAAGAAGACAATGCTCGTATTGGGCAATTTCTCCTTTTGTCACAATGTTTTAAAAAGTCGTCTGCTGCGGAAGCGTCAGAAAGGGTTTACCATTTTCTCATGGGGACGAATTCAGAAATTATTTTGGAAAACATACCAAAAGGATCAACATGGGTTTACTCATTTAGCGCCGAATTCACAAAAGTACACTCGTACCTGTTCAAAGTCGAGGGAATCCATATTTCATGTAACATGAGTTTTGGGAATAGTTTGATGACTATAACTTAAAGGCAAACGATGCAAATTTCTGGTGAGACAGCTCCCTACCAACTGAATCTGTATTGTTTGCAGAAACCTCAGTATTGGCATTGGCGCTGAAAAAGTTCACTAGTGAAATTAATGGACCTCGAACATTATTCGGGTATACACACGTACGATAAACCAACCCATGCCAGTCCCGGGAACTCATTTTATACATCGAAAGTTGCTAATGAATAAACTGAAAACAGATCTTCGCAAAATTCGTGAACTAAATGGATCTGAAACATTGTTCGGGAATATACACGTACTGAAAATCAATTTCAGCTAGTCTCGTAAACCCATTTTAGACCTCGGAAGCTCGTTAAATAAAAGGAGCTCGGACATTGTCATATTCACATGTATAACAACCAAAGTCATCACTTATTTTATTTGCGAAAGAAAGCAAATGGCTGATTATTGTTTCCAATGCCAATCATCGGTGACCGTATCCTCCCTTATATGGACTACTTTCGGAAAGAAAATGGCTGATTTTCGGTCCGAATTTATTCCAAAATACTGTTATGAACGAGGACTTCCTCGGTTGTTATCGTAGGTTGGCCTGTGACCAAAATACTGTTATGAACGAGGACTTCCTCGGTTGTTATCGTAGGTCGGCCTGTGACCAAAATACTGTTATGAACGAGGACTTCCTCGGTTGTTATCGTAGGTTGGCCTGTGACCAGAATACTGTTATGAACGAGGACTTCCTCGGTTGTTATCGTAGATTGGCCTGTGACCAAAATACTGTTATGAACGAGGACTTCCTCGGTTGTTATCGTAGGTCGACCTGTGACCAAAATACTGTTATGAACGAGGACTTCCTCGGTTGTTATCGTAGGTCGGCCTGTGACCAAAATACTGTTATGAACGAGGACTTCCTCGGTTGTTATCGTAGGTCGACCTGTGTCCAAAATACTGTTATGAACGAGGACTTCCTCGGTTGTTATCGTAGGTCGGCCTGTGACCAAAATACTGTTATGAACGAGGACTTCCTCGGTTGTTATCGTAGGTCGGCCTGTGACCAAAATACTGTTATGAACGAGGACTTCCTCGGTTGTTATCGTAGGTCGGCCTGTGACCAAAATACTGTTATGAACGAGGATTTCCTCGGTTGTTATCGTAGGTCGGCCTGTGACCAAAATACTGTTATGAACGAGGACTTCCTCGGTTGTTATCGTAGGTCGGCCTGTGACCAAAATACTGTTATGAACGAGGACTTCCTCGGTTGTTATCGTAGGTCGACCTGTGACCAAAATACTGTTATGAACGAGGACTTCCTCGGTTGTTATCGTAGGTCGGCCTGTGACCAAAATACTGTTATGAACGAGGACTTCCTCGGTTGTTATCGTAGGTCGGCCTGTGACCAAAATACTGTTATGAACGAGGACTTCCTCGGTTGTTATCGTAGGTCGGCCTGTGACCAAACTACTGTTATGAACGAGGACTTCCTCGGTTGTTATCGTAGGTCGGCCTGTGAACAAAATACTGTTATGAACGAGTATTTCCTCGGTTGTTATCGTAGGTCGGCCTGTGACCAAAATACTGTTATGAACGAGGACTTCCTCGGTTGTTATCGTAGGTCGGCCTGTGACCAAAATACTGTTATGAACGAGGACTTCCTCGGTTGTTATCGTAGGTCGGCCTGTGACCAAAATACTGTTATGAACGAGGACTTCCTCGGTTGTTATCGTAGGTCGGCCTGTGACCAAAATACTGTAATGAACGAGGACTTCCTCGGTTGTTATCGTAGGTCGGCCTGTGACCAAAATACTGCTATGAACGAGGACTTCCCTGGTTGTTATCGTAGGTTGGCCTGTGACCAAAATACTGTTATGAACGAGGACTTCCTCGGTTGTTATCGTAGGTTGGCCTGTGACCAAAATACTGTTATGAACGAGGACTTCCTCGGTTGTTATCGTAGGTCGGCCTGTGATTATCTATATTTCGGTATTTTCTCTACATTATAAACCGAAATATATTTCAATAAACTTAGTTTAAGTAGAGCATCATTCATGAGCACAGTCCGATGTCTAAATTGAGGGAACGTGTTTAGCCGAAATGCACCGACTGGGAGATGTCGCGAAGTAGGCGTCGGAAATAGCTCACGTGTCACAAATAACAGCCATTCAAATGTCTGGTTTTCAGACTCCAGTATCTATAAATCATATCGCGATAGGCCCTTGAACCCCTGATCTACTAAACTACTAAATCCAGTTTAACTCTTTCCCTCATATAGACGCTTTCTGACACCTCTGCAGCAGACGGATTTTTGAAAACATAGTGACAAAAGAAGAAATTGTTCAAAACGAGCAATTTCTTCTTTTTCCACAATGTTTCCCACTTTAAGTCATAGGTTATCCATTCAATTATAGAGATTTTCTATTTGTTGACAAAATATGTTTTAAGTCGTCTGCTGCAGAATTGTCGTATGAGGGAAAGGGTTAAAATAAATGCGTGCCTTAAGTTCCCACAACTACAATAGTTATCTCCCTTGTCGGTCATTTTGATAGGCAAATAGGATTAGCATTAATTGAGAATATTTAAAAGAAAATGTGATAATTAGAAAAACCAAGGAATTTGGGTTTGATAACCATATGTCTTTGATGCCTTTTGTATGATCTGATTATATTGACTTCTTGATTTAATCATTTTGCACATGCAATTGTTTAATTTAATTATATTTGATATTTCTCTATTTAATATATAGTAGAATGACCGTCAGAGATAATGATTGTGTAGTTGTGTGAAACATGTATTGGTCCTTTATTGCGCATGCGCATGCCATCGCAGGTTGACACACAGGGATCACGTCTCCGTCGACTGCCCGGCCGCAACGTCTGCCTGTTACATTTTAACTTACTAAGTATTGGCAGGCGACACATGTGATCCTTTAAACAATTGCCCATGATTGTTTGGTGTTTTACGCCGTATCAACATAGTTTATGTCAAATGAATCCCGGCTAGTTAAAAGTCTGTCCATATCCCATGATGAGGATTTAGACAATGAAATTAATTTCGAACGGAAGAAAAAATGTTTTTTAAAAGTCTTCCGTTGCAGAAGCTTTAAAAGTCGGTAAAAGGATGACCTATGACCTTTTTACACTTAGACCATTACAAACCAAAGTATTGAAACATGGTGTGCACGGTCTGCATCAGTTGAAACGTTTTGATTTATATCAGTCCTCCAAATTGACACTCTTAACCAATATCTTGCAGACGAGTTTTGAATAATAACAAAATAAAATAGATATACTCAAAAGATACAAAGCCTTTAAGCGCCATAATCATAACTTCTTTTATCAAAATACAACGTCAGTTACGCAGAACGACTTGAATTTTCGTTGATCATATATATAATATATATCAACTGCACCGTCTCTGTGGTGTAGTGGTAGAGCGTCCACCTCGAGTGCGGGGTGTAGTAGTAGAGCGTCCACCTCGAATGCGGGTTGTAGTGGTAGAGCGTCCAACTCGAGTGCGGGGGGTAGTGGAAGAGCGTCCACCTCGAGTGCGGGGTGTAGTGGTAGAGCGTCCACCTCGAGTGCGGGGTGTAGTGGTAGAGCGTCCACCTCGAGCGCGGGGTATAGTGGTAGAGCGTCCACCTCGAGTGCGGGGTGTAGTGGTAGAGCGTCCACATCGAGTGCGGGGTGTAGTGGTAGAGCGTCCACCTCGAGCGCGGGGTATAGTGGTAGAGCGTCCACCTCGAGTGCGGGGTGTAGTGGTAGAGCGTCCACCTCGAGTGCGGGGTGTAGTGGTAGAGCGTCCACCTCGAGTGCGGGGGGTAGTGGTAGAGCGTCCACCTCGAGTGCGGGGGGTAGTGGTAGAGCGTCCACCTCGAGTGCGGGGTGTAGTGGTAGAGCGTCCACCTCGAGTGCGGGGGGTAGTGGTAGAGCGTCCACCTCGAGTGCAGGGTGTAGTGGTACAGCGTCCACCTCGAGCGGGGTGTAGTGGTCGAGCGTCCACCTCGAGCGGGGTGTAGTGGTCGAGCGTCCACCTCGAGCGGGGTGTAGTGGTCGAGCGTCCACCTCGAGTGCGGGGGGTAGTGGTAGAGCGTCCACCTTGAGTGCGGGGTGTAGTGGTAGAGCGTCCACCTCGAGTGCGGGGTGTAGTGGTAGAGCGTCCACCTCGAGTGCGGGGTGTAGTGGTAGAGCGTCCACCTCGAGTGCGGGGAGTAGTGGTAGAGCGTCCACCTCGAGTGTGGGGGGTAGTGGTAGAGCGTCCACCTCGAGTGCGGGGTGTAGTGGTAGAGCGTCCACCTCGAGTGCGGGGTATAGTGGTAGAGCGTCCACCTCGAGTGCGGGGTGTAGTGGTAGAGCGTCCACCTCGAGTGCGGGGGGTAGTGGTAGAGCGTCCAACTCGAGTGCGGGGTGTAGTGGTAGAGCGTCCACCTCGAGTGCGGGGGGTAGTGGTAGAGCGTCCACCTCGAGTGCGGGGTGTAGTGGTAGAGCGTCCACCTCGAGTGCGGGGTATAGTGGTAGAGCGTCCACCTCGAGTGCGGGGTATAGTGGTAGAGCGTCCACCTCGAGTGCGGGGTATAGTGGTAGAGCGTCCACCTCGAGTGCGGGGTGAAGTGGTAGAGCGTCCACCTCGAGTGCGGGGTGAAGTGGTAGAGCGTCCACCTCGAGTGCGGGGTGTAGTGGTAGAGCGTCCACCTCGAGTGCGGGGGGAAGTGGTAGAGCGTCCACCCCGAGTGCGGGGCGTAGTGGTAGAGCGTCCACCTCGAGTGCGGTGGGTAGTGGTAGAGCGTCCACCTCGAGTGCGGTGGGTAGTGGTAGAGCGTCCACCTCGAGTGCGGGGGG
Source organism: Serripes groenlandicus (assembly GCA_031761405.1). NCBI lineage: Eukaryota > Metazoa > Mollusca > Bivalvia > Cardiida > Cardiidae > Serripes > Serripes groenlandicus. The sequence goes on along the minus strand of JASEVX010000031.1, from coordinate 1,476,754 downwards.
TAGTGGTAGAGCGTCCACCTCGAGTGCGGGGGGTAGTGGTATAGCGTCCACCTCGAGTGCAGGGGGTAGTGGTAGAGCGTCCACCTCGAGTGCGGGGGGTAGAGGTAGAGTGTCCACCTCGAGTGCGGGGGGTAGTGGTAGAGCGTCCACCTCGAGTGCGGGGTGTAGTGGTAGAGCGTCCACCTCGAGTGCGGGGTGTAGTGGTAGAGCGTCCACCTCGAGTGCGGGGGGTAGTGGTAGAGCGTCCACCTCGAGTGCGGGGGGTAGTGGTAGAGCGTCCACCTCGAGTGCGGGGGGTAGTGGTAAGGCGTCCACCTCGAGTGCGGGGGGTAGTGGTAGAGCGTCCACCTCGAGTGCGGGGGGTAGTGGTAGGGCGTCCACCTCGAGTGCGGGGGGTAGTGGTAGAGCGTCCACCTCGAGTGCGTGGGGTCGAGGGTTCAATCCCCGGACGGGACATTCCGAATACTTTAAAAATAGAATTAATGGCTGCCCTCCTTTGTGCTCAGAGTTGCGGGGTTGGTATTACGACTGACTCGCTGGTGTCAGGATCAATGGACCAGTAGTACTGGCAACGTACCCAGGAATCGCCGTGATATAACTGAAACATTGTTGAAAGCGGTTCAAAACACAAATCAATCAATATATACTGTATTTACCACTGAACGTTTAATTCCAAGCGATTTGCCCGCTAATAACAATCACGTGCAGGCGGACTCGTATGATATATCCGCATTGATATCAATGATCAAATGTTCAATGGTAAATAAGCCGTTTCGCGAAAAAAACAAAATGTTTGTCTCTGCGTAAAGTATCGACACGGATCAGACTAAGCAAGCCGCGCAGGCTAACCCGGACAGACACTTTTCGCCTCCTGTGGATTTTCTGTTTCCGGAATCATTACTCTATACATATAGTCCCCTTGATACGGAATGTGTCGACCCGGGTAAGGCCTGCGCGAACTGCGCAGGCTGATCTTGGTCGATACATTACGCAGAGTCCATAATGTTGGTTTTCCCGTGGAAAGGCTCAAATATGCTCTATATTTTCATCTTAATGCTTTTTTGAAATCACTTTTCCGAGTTCGACGTCGGCATGATTGTTCTACAGTTATACATACCTGGTAGACTACTACTACTATGTTGTTGTTATGTTCTGCTTGGAACACTTACATGTGGTAATGATTAAAATCTGAAAAATGTACATGTCAACGGTATTTCTTTCAAAAAAGTGAGAGCGTCTGCTGCAGAAGCGTTGAAAGTCTTCTGTACCAGGTAAAGGGCTACTTTTACCTCCATGTTATAACTACCCATTGACATTAATTTTTTCGAATGACCCCCCCTAAAGGTAAATGAAGGGCACACTGATAGAACCAGTGATCTTATCTCTATCTCCAATCGTTTCCCTGATACAATGCGGCATTTAACACCAACGCAGCATTCTATTTTTGTAAAGAATAAACTTTGATATTGAAAACAGAAGAAACTATTCAAAAAATATATATTTATCATTTTCACAACATTTTTTCAACTCTTTAACACGAATTTCATTTAGTTTATTTTTTATCTCAGATGTTTTCAGAGCAGACGAGTGTATAAACTAGCATACGAGGACAACGGCTAACCCTTTCCCACATACAACACATCTGCAGCAGACGACTTGGAACACATCTAAGCAAAACTATGACAAATCTCTATATATGAAAGTATATTTATTAGTCGCCGGGCAGAAGCCCGCGACTTCTATTTTTAATAGCTTTTCGGAAATCACATGGGAGGGCGGCTTATTATTAGAAAGAAACAAATCTAGATGATTTGAACATATTACAATTGTGGTTGTTTACGAACACTAATAAATGACACATCTAAAATGAAATAAATATTCCGATTTTTTAATGTTTGCAGTTTGTTTTTATTTCACTCGCATTTAAGTTTTTTGTCTTATTTACGAAGACAAAAGTGGTCCCTTCAAGACGTGAACCAACACCCCCTAATGCAGACTCTTATGTGTCATCATTGAGGTCAATTTCGGATTCTCCTTTTAATAGCAATTTTAACTTACTAAATGTTGTTTTCATGTTCAAAGAGATGTCTTGATTTGTGTAGAATTCATTTAATAATGTTATCCATGAATATCTAAAGTAGGAACTGTTTCTAAGCTAAATATAGACCCTATTCTGTTGTGTAGTTTCGTGACCTTTAACATCGATTTTCGCGCATGCGCATTTCGATATGAAAAAGCGAGTGATATTATTTTATTTTAGACAACTACAAGACGAATGTTTGACGCAAAGCGTCAAAGAGAAGCCGCAATATTTCGTTGTACATGTAGAAATAAGAAAAAAAGAACATTTTTAAATCCACATACAATAGAACAATTTAAACTGTAGACGGTAATGCTGATATATTTCTCCTTTTGAAGACTTTTGTTTTCTTCAAATTACCTCCCTTTAAAGCAATACCAGGATATTTACCTTGTGATTCGAATAAGATTGACAAACATTGAAATTATATGAATGAATACTATTATTTAAATAAGTAACAACAGCAAAATTAAATTTAAGCCAGATAAATGTGTACACATTTCGTTAATTTTTTATAGATACCCTAATGTATAGGTATGTATATAAAATTGATAAGCAAATGTTTTCATTACTACGTTCCTAATGTTTGAATAGACTAAGGAAAGTCAAGAATACATAAATAAATCAATGCAGTCTTTTCCGGCGACATTGATGCCTTGCATCAACTTTCTCTTGTTGAATAGGGTTAAAGCACTGTGACAAAAGGAAACATTGCTCATCATGCGCCATTTCTCCTTTTGCAACAGTGTTTTCAAAAGTCGTCTGCTGCATGGGCTCCAGAAAGCGCCTGTATGTGGTAAACGGCTAAGCAGTAATTATCGTATATTTGAACTGAATCCTCAATAAATCCTATTTGGACGAAGACACGACGTAAACCGGAAGTTTCGCCAAATCACCTATAGTAATCTGCTTCAGTATCCGTGAGTTTGTGAGAATCGATACCCGCTTTAGCAACGGCCGACTTTAAGTAAAAATGTACCCCGAATAATTTCCAAAATACGTACGCTTTCTGACGCCTTTCCAGCAGGCGACTTCCTGAGAGAAAACAATTGTGACAAAAGAGTAATTTTCTCTTTTTGTCACGATGTTTTCAACTCAATTCTCAAACTCAACTTTAATATAAAGAGATTTTCCACGTTTTTTCTCCAGATTATTTTATAGTTGCCTGCTGCATATTTATTGTATGTGGGAACTCTTTCCCACCTGCAGACGCATTTTGACGCAGTAGCAGCAGCCGACCTTTTGAAAACATTGTGGCCAAAGGTGAAATTGTTCATGATGAGAATTTTCTCCTTTAGCCACAACGTTTTCAATTTTATTTAACAATTCAGCTATCTTTTATGGAGATTGTTCAGGTATTTGTCACCATATTTTCAAAGTCGTCTGCTGCAGATGTGTTGTATGTGGGAATGAGTAAAGAGATGCAGGACCATTGAATCCTCAACTGCCATGTTTACGCAGAAATGTAGGATATGCATTTCCGTTTACGTGCTATGATAAGTTAGAGGAGTCTGTATTAAGAATGTCTAAAAATAGATAAGTTTGACTTCTGGAAAACTTTAAGATCAATAATTATACAGAATCGGAAACGCTATCAGAAAAGGAAAGAAATCTTTTTCTCTTGTTCAAAAAACATTTTCAAAAATTCGTCTGCTTTAGAGGTGTCAAATGCTTATGAAAATGTTATAATACTTTATATCTTGTTACGCATGACTATTCCTTCTACGTTGCAATGAAATGCCTTGTTTGGGTCTTTTCTTTCCTTGGCGCGGTCCGATGAAATCTAGAGATCTTTGCCTTATTCATATTTTATGACGAAGCAATGGCGGAACCTGCTGTCTGATGTTCGACTGAGAACGAGAGATTCCATTCTCATTCTCCTATCTCAATTACTTTCTCGCTGTATTTTCGAGAATCTCGTATCGAATCTAGGTTCATCCAACTCCCAACACCTTGATATCTTGAAACGAGGCTTGTCCAACATCTTGCGTGTCTGATCACGTGACTCTTCGGGCAGATTTTACCATCAAACATGTTCATCAAATATCAAACTTTTACTGTGAGCTTTTGATTTAGGTTGTAAAATACTTCATGAACGTGAATCTTTCCCACTAAAGCAAAAGTATTGTTATCACATATCTTAACCATTTATTCACATACATACGCAATATGTGGCATCTGCAGGATATTGCTTTGAAAAGTAGCAAAATAAGAAATTGTCTCCTATAGATTTGATTGCTCATTATGAGCAGTTTCCATTTCAATGGTCGAAATTATTTCTAAAAGTCGTTTGCTGCAGATGTCTCTGAAAGTGGAAAAGTGTTTAATTATTATTTAAGCCTTATACATGACTTCCAAACACCTCAGAGGAAGGTTGACATTTCCAGAGATTGTCTTTGTTATTAGCGTTATTATGTTTTTCTTGCTATAAATGTTTGGTTTATTGATTGAATGTTTCAGTTACGTCACGGCGTTTCTTAGGTAAGTTACCAGTACTTTTGGTCAATTTATCCTGACACCAGCTAGTCAGTCGTAATGCTAACCCCGCAACCCTGAGCGTCAAGGATGGCATCCATTATTACCATTTTATAAAGTATGTCGGTATGACCCGAACGGGGATCGAACACGCGACCTCCCGCACCCGAGGAGGACGCTCTACCACTAGAACACCGAGGAGGACGCTCTACCACTACAACACCGAGGTGGACGCTCTACCACTACAACACCGAGGAGGACGCTCTACCACTACACCACCGAGGAGGACGCTCTACCACTACAACACCGAGGAGGACGCTCTACCACTACAACACCGAGGAGGACGCTCTACCACTACACCACCGAGGTGGACGCTCTACCACTACAACACCGAGGAGGACACTCTACCACTACAACACCGAGGTGGACGCTCTACCACTACAGCACCGAGGAGGACGCTCTACAACTACAACACCGAGGAGGACGCTCTACCACTACAACACCGAGGAGGACGCTCTACTACTACAACACCGAGGAGGACGCTCTACCACTACAACACCGAGGAAGATGCTCTACCACTACAACACCGAGGAAGATGCTCTACCACTACAACACCGAGGAGGACGCTCTACCACTTCAACACCGAGGAGGACGCTCTACCACTACAACACCGAGGAAGACGCTCTACCACTATAACACCGAGGCGGACGCTCTACCACTACACCACCGAGGAGGACGCTCTACCACTACAACACCGAGGAGGACGCTCTACTACTAAAACACCGAGGAGGACGCTCTACCACTACAACACCGAGGAAGATGCTCTACCACTACAACACCGAGGAAGATGCTCTACCACTACAACACCGAGGAGGACGCTCTACCACTACAACACCGAGGAGGACGCTCTACCACTACACCACCGAGGAGGACGCTCTACCACTACAACACAGAGGAGGACGCTCTACCACTACAACACCGAGGCGGACGCTCTACCATTACACAACCGAGGAGGACGCTCTAACACTACAACACCGAGGAGGACGCTCTACCACAATAACACCGAGGAGGACGCTCTACAACTACAACACCGAGGAGGACGCTCTACCACTACAACACCAAGGAGGACGCTCTACCACTACAACACCGAGGAGGACGCTCTAGCACTTCAACACCGAGGAGGACGCTCTACCACTACAACACCGAGGAAGACGCTCTACCACTATAACACCGAGGCGGACGCTCTACCACTACAACACCGAGGAGGACGCTCTACAACTACAACACCGAGGAGGACGCTCTACTACTACAACACCGAGGAGGAGGCTCTACTACTACAATACCGAGGTGGTAGCTCTACCACTACAACACCGAGGAGGACGCTCTACCACTACAACACCGAGGAGGACGCTCTACCACTACAACACCGAGGAGGACGCTCTACTACTACAACACCGAGGAGGACGCTCTACCACTACAACACCGAGGAGGACGCTCTACTACTACAACACCGAGGTGGTAGCTCTACCACTACAACACCGAGGAGGACGCTCTACCACTACACCACCGAGGAGGACGCTCTACCACTAAAACACCGAGAAGGACGCTCTACCACTACAACACCGAGGAGGACGCTCTACCACTACACCACCGAGGAGGACGCTCTACCACTACAACACCGAGAAGGACGCTCTACCACTACACCACCGAGGAGGACGCTCTACGACTACAACACCGAGGAGGACGCTCTACCACTACAACACCGAGGAGGACGCTCTACCACTATAACACCAAGGCGGTTATACATGTTTTGATAGATACATTGATGTTACTCATACCTCTCTTCTCCGTTCCTAACATAACATAACATGAACTTTATTACTTAAACCGACAGGTACATGAGTGTTATTACAAAAATCATATATTAACAATTTCAACGTGACATGGTTTGATTAACTAACAGAAGCAGAGACAGAGACAGCGAGAGAGAGAGAATTATTGAATAGAGAATCCTGGCACTCATAAGGATCGTCTCTTCATGGTTAAATTCAGTGATAAGAAAACGGTTTTGGGAAAGAAGCCTGTTTACTGCCGCTTTATCCCGCCCTTTGATTGGACAATAGCATTGCTTATCAGCTGTATAAGGTAATCCTTTACTAACGTATGACAAATCTGTACTAGGCGAATTTGAAAACATCTTCGCGTAAATGTGCAAAGACTATACAAATCAAAGTAAACTAAGTGAATAGAGTGAAACATGGGAAAAAGGAGAAATTACTCCATATGAGCAACTTCTCCTTTTACCTCAATGTTTTCAAAAGTCGTCTGCTGTATATGTGTCTGCTGTAGATGTGTCTGCATGTGGGAAAGGGTCGTATACCCATCAATCGCCCACATTGTTCGCATCTAACCCCGGTAAGATGTCCAGCAGCCTAGGTATGTCCCACCTGCGAGTCCCATACTACTTTATCTACCGTTATTAGTCGCCGGGCAGAAGCCCGCGACTTCTATTTTTAATAGCTTTTCGGAAATCACATGGGAGGGCGGCTTATTATTAGAAAGAAACAAATCTAGATGATTTGAACATATTACAATTGTGGTTGTTTACGAACACTAATAAATGACACATCTAAAATGAAATAAATATTCCGATTTGTTAATGTTTGCAGTTTTTTTATTTCACTCGCATTTAAGTTTTTTGTCTTATTTACGAAGACAAAAGTGGTCCCTTCAAGACGTGAACCAACACCCCCTAATGCAGACTCTTATGTGTCATCATTGAGGTCAATTTCGGATTCTCCTTTTAATAGCAATTTTAACTTACTAAATGTTGTTTTCATGTTCAAAGAGATGTCTTGATTTGTGTAGAATTCATTTAATAATGTTAATCCATGAATATCTAAAGTAGGAACTGTTTCTAAGCTAAATATAGACCCTATTCTGTTGTGTAGTTTCGTGACCTTTAACATCGATTTTCGCGCATGCGCATTTCGATATGAAAAAGCGAGTGATATTATTTTATTTTAGACAAGTACAAGACGAATGTTTGACGCAAAGCGTCAAAGAGAAGCCGCAATATTTCGTTGTACATGTAGAAATAAGAAAAAAAGAACATTTTTAAATCCACAAACAATAGAACAATTTAAACTGTAGACGGTAATGCTGATATATTTCTCCTTTTGAAGACTTTTGTTTTCTTCAAATTACCTCCCTTTAAAGCAATACCAGGATATTTACCTTGTGATTCGAATAAGATTGACAAACATTGAAATGATATGAATGAATACTATTATTTAAATAAATAACAACAGCAAAATTAAATTTAAGCCAGATAAATGTGTACACATTTCGTTAATTTTTTATAGATACCCTAATGTATAGGTATGTATATACAATTTATAAGCAAATGTTTTCATTACTACGTTTCTAATTTTTGAATAGACTAAGGAAAGTCAAGAATACATAAATAAATCAATGCAGTCTTTTCCGGCGACATTGATGCCTTGCATCAACTTTCTCTTGTCTCGTATACTGATAACCTTAGTAAATATATAAGTGATGCCTTTGGTTGATCCCTTTCCCGCATACAGACGCTTTCTAAACCTCTGCAGTAGACGACTTTTGAAAAATGTATGGCAAAAGGAGAAATTGCTCATAATAAGCAATTTCTCCTTTGGTCACAATGTTTCAACAATATCTTTTTAATAATCATACTTTATTTAACAAATGGTTACCATGTTATTGTCAAGTTATTTTTAATGTCGTCTTATGCAGATTTGCTGTATGTTGGAAAGCCAAGTAACTCATTCCCACATACAACAAATCAACAGCAGACAACTCTGAACATATCTAGACAAACATATGGAACATCTCTATACATGTCGCCACTGTTCAGCATGGTCAACAATCTTTCCGACGTTTGACAACAATCAATGCGACAAGCGTCATGTGTCTGCCATCAACAGGCTAACAGTTTATGTGTAAGACGACAAGCGTCATGTGTCTGCCATCAACAGGCTAACAGTTTATGTGTAAGACGACAAGCGTCATGTGTCTGCCATCAACAGGCTAACAGTTTATGTGTAAGACGTCAGTTACCAAGATATTATTATACCATTTAATATGTCCTATGATACACATGTATAATGTAATCATTACTGGGTGAATAGAGCTTATGTTTTGGTATGATTGGAAATACTGTTGTGTTGAGTACTGGTATGAGAAAGCCAGTAAACAAATCAGCAGGTGAACTGGTCGACGCGAAAAGACTGAAAAAATTGTTGAATACGGCGTTAAACCCAAATAAATCAATCAACTATTCTTAAATGCCCTCATTTTTTCTAGCAGATCGAATCTTTACGATACGTCGCGTACAAATAATTGACCCATATTTTATCTACAGGTAAAAATCCGTCATGTTTTGATACCGAAATTAACCCTTTCCCACATACAACAAATCTGCAGTAGACGACTTTGAAGTTATCAGTTTATATTTTTCAGAAGTATTAATATCGATTATTTATTTTGTAGAGCTGGCTATGTGCAAAGAAAATTGATTGATTGATTGTGTTGGTATTTTACGCCGCTTTCAACATGTTTGTATTTATATCACGGCGTTTCTTGGGTAAGTTACCAGTTATACTTGTCCATTTATCCTGACACCAGCCAGTCAGTTATATCACGGCGTTTCTTGGGTAAGTTACCAGTTATACTTGTCCATTTATCCTGACACCAGCCAGTCAGTTATATCACGGCGTTTCCTGGGTAAGTTACCAGTTATACTTGTCCATTTATCCTGACACCAGCCAGTCAGTTATATCACGGCGTTTCTTGGGTAAGTTACCAGTTATACTTGTCCATTTATCCTGACACCAGCCAGTCAGTTATATCACGGCGTTTCTTGGGTAAGTTACCAGTTATACTTGTCCATTTATCCTGACACCAGCCAGTCAGTTATATCACGGCGTTTCTTGGGTAAGTTACCAGTTATACTTGTCCATTTATCCTGACACCAGCCAGTCAGTTATATCACGGCGTTTCTTGGGTAAGTTACCAGTTATACTTGTCCATTTATCCTGACACCAGCCAGTCAGTTATATCACGGCGTTTCCTGGGTAAGTTACCAGTTATACTTGTCCATTTATCCTGACACCAGCCAGTCAGTTATATCACGGCGTTTCCTGGGTAAGTTACCAGTTATACTTGTCCATTTATCCTGACACCAGCCAGTCAGTTATATCACGGCGTTTCTTGGGTAAGTTACCAGTTATACTTGTCCATTTATCCTGACACCAGCCAGTCAGTTATATCACGGCGTTTCCTGGGTAAGTTACCAGTTATACTTGTCCATTTATCCTGACACCAGCCAGTCAGTTATATCACGGCGTTTCTTGGGTAAGTTACCAGTTATACTTGTCCATTTATCCTGACACCAGCCAGTCAGTTATATCACGGCGTTTCTTGGGTAAGTTACCAGTTATACTTGTCCATTTATCCTGACACCAGCCAGTCAGTTATATCACGGCGTTTCCTGGGTAAGTTACCAGTTATACTTGTCCATTTATCCTGACACCAGCCAGTCAGTTATATCACGGCGTTTCCTGGGTAAGTTACCAGTTATACTTGTCCATTTATCCTGACACCAGCCAGTCAGTTATATCACGGCGTTTCTTGGGTAAGTTACCAGTTATACTTGTCCATTTATCCTGACACAAGCCAGTCAGTTGAAATTGAAATTTCTCCTTTTGCCATACTTTTTTCAAGTCTGTTCAATAATTTTAAAGAAGTGTTTTATATATTTAATTTAGATGTTTTTAAAGTCGTCTGTTGCAGATGTTTTGTATGTTGAAAACGGACCCTTTTCCACAATAAAAATAAACCACGTACTGAAATAACTTCTAGAAAAAAAGCTACACATCCAAAAACATTTTTTATAGAGTTTTGCTCTAAAAACAAAGATTTTTTTGGCAGAAAGGGCAAGCCAGACTGCAGGTGATGTATGTTACAAAAATTATAAAAATATGTAGTTGCCACATTAAGATGCATTTATCTGCAGAAGATAAATTTTTAAAGAACTGTTTTTTCATACTTCTGTCTATTTTGATAATCTTACTTGGGTATGTGAATAATCAAAAGGATGTACACACTCTGTCTTGTAGTGAAGTTGACCCGTATTTACAATTGGCCAAAGATCAAATTGCGTCCTGATACCCATCTGAACTGGGCAAGCATCGGTTTATCTCGCGAGATAAAAGGATATCTCGTGAGATAACGCGTAAATATCTAAATTGTTCAGTAACTTGTATAAAACCTGGATACGTAGATAATGTCGCTAACCTTTCCTAAACAAACCGTATAGCGAAAGTGAACGAGACAAAATTCAAGCTATGCTTGGTATGTTTTTTGTCAGAAGGGACAATTTTCTTTTGCAGATAATTGTAATCGTCTGCAAACTGTGATGAGTAATGGCATAACCCTTTCCCTGAAATATTCAACTTTAACGGGTTTTAAAACGTGGTGAGAAAATGAAGAAAATACAGCATTTTTCTACGATGTTTAAAGCGAGCCAGCGTATGAACATTTTTTATTTCTCAAAATTGAAACCATGTTTCTTTTGTGACGACCTTTGGATCCCATCTCACATGCAGACGTATTTTGACGCATCTGCGTCAGAATACATTTTGGTAACGTTGTGGCTCAGGGATTAGTGTTCATCATGCAGACGTATTTTGACGCATCTGCGTCAGACGACATTTTGTTAACGTTGTGGTTCAGGGATTAGTGTTCATCATGCAGACGTATTTTGACGCATCTGCGTCAGACGACATTTTGTTAACGTTGTAGTTCAGGGATTAGTGTTCATCATGCAGACGTATTTTGACGCATCTGTGTCAGACGCCATTTTGGTAACGTTGTGGCTCAGGGATTAGTGTTCATCATGCAGACGTATTTTGACGCATCTGCGTCAGACGACATTTTGTTAACGTTGTGGTTCAGGGATTAGTGTTCATCATGCAGACGTATTTTGACGCATCTGCGTCAGACTACATTTTGGTAACGTTGTGGCTCAGGGATTATTGTTCATCATGCAGACGTATTTTGACGCATCTGTGTCAGACGCCATTTTGGTAACGTTGTGGTTCAGGGATTAGTGTTCATCATGCAGACGTATTTTGACGCATCTGTGTCAGACGCCATTTTGGTAACGTTGTGGCTCAGGGATTATTGTTCATCATGCAGACGTATTTTGACGCATCTGCATCAGACTACATTTTGTTAACGTTGTGGTTCAGGGATTAGTGTTCATCATGCAGACGTATTTTGACGCATCTGCGTCAGACGACATTTTGTTAACGTTGTAGTTCAGGGATTAGTGTTCATCATGCAGACGTATTTTGACGCATCTGTGTCAGACGCCATTTTGGTAACGTTGTGGCTCAGGGATTAGTGTTCATCATGCAGACGTATTTTGACGCATCTGCGTCAGACGACATTTTGTTAACGTTGTGGTTCAGGGATTAGTGTTCATCATGCAGACGTATTTTGACGCATCTGCGTCAGACTACATTTTGGTAACGTTGTGGCTCAGGGATTATTGTTCATCATGCAGACGTATTTTGACGCATCTGTGTCAGACGCCATTTTGGTAACGTTGTGGTTCAGGGATTAGTGTTCATCATGCAGACGTATTTTGACGCATCTGTGTCAGACGCCATTTTGGTAACGTTGTGGCTCAGGGATTATTGTTCATCATGCAGACGTATTTTGACGCATCTGCATCAGACTACATTTTGTTAACGTTGTGGTTCAGGGATTAGTGTTCATCATGCAGACGTATTTTGACGCATCTGCGTCAGACGACATTTTGTTAACGTTGTAGTTCAGGGATTAGTGTTCATCATGCAGACGTATTTTGACGCATCTGTGTCAGACGCCATTTTGGTAACGTTGTGGCTCAGGGATTAGTGTTCATCATGCAGACGTATTTTGACGCATCTGCGTCAGACGACATTTTGTTAACGTTGTGGTTCAGGGATTAGTGTTCATCATGCAGACGTATTTTGACGCATCTGCGTCAGACGACACTTTGTTAACGTTGTAGTTCAGGGATTAGTGTTCATCATGCAGACGTATTTTGACGCATCTGTGTCAGACGCCATTTTGGTAACGTTGTGGCTCAGGGATTAGTGTTCATCATGCAGACGTATTTTGACGCATCTGCGTCAGACGACATTTTGTTAACGTTGTGGTTCAGGGATTAGTGTTCATCATGCAGACGTATTTTGACGCATCTGCGTCAGACTACATTTTGGTAACGTTGTGGCTCAGGGATTATTGTTCATCATGCAGACGTATTTTGACGCATCTGTGTCAGACGCCATTTTGGTAACGTTGTGGTTCAGGGATTAGTGTTCATCATGCAGACGTATTTTGACGCATCTGTGTCAGACGCCATTTTGGTAACGTTGTGGCTCAGGGATTATTGTTCATCATGCAGACGTATTTTGACGCATCTGCATCAGACTACATTTTGTTAACGTTGTGGTTCAGGGATTAGTGTTCATCATGCAGACGTATTTTGACGCATCTGCATCAGACGACATTTTGGTAACGTTGTGGCTCAGGGATTAGTGTTCATGATGACCAAAATCTAAGGGAAAATTGCAATACATACTTTTAAAGCGTAGAGGTAACTCTTTTGAATGATATCGGATGTTCTATCTGAGAGAACGCTTCGAAAGTGTGACAATTGAGGGTTGAAAATGGTTGATTTATATCGAAACAAGGAAGGATTGCGACCACTTTCCCCGCGTTTTTATAATGGCGGCGCCAGAAAGAAAGAGGGATAACCGTTAAGCGAAGCGATTATCTAGATTGCTTTAACTCCTGACCTACAATGATAATGCTGTTTATAAACTTTTATATTCACGTGCGTTAAGACATTAGATTCGATATCAGTTTCAAGAGCCTAGCTGGGACAAATATCACCTTAAGTCAACAACCTTAACCCGATAAAGGGAGATAAACAAGGCGGAACCCATAAACTCGAGGACCACATAAAATGATAAAAAATTGTCACATTTGCTTTAAACCCTTTCGTATTGAATGAATCATTTTTTTGACTCAAGGTTGCTAACTTTTTCGAAGAAGGCTGTTGTACACGTGTTTTTAACCATTTTCCTCATACAGACAAACAGGGAAATTTGTTGCATGTTGGAGAGGGTTAAAGTTGTGGTAAACAATTGTGTTGTCTGTCAACACCCTGGCAACAGACAACTGCCCATGGCATTGTGTCGCCACTGGACTAAGCCCAGTTTGGCTTCGTCAATCCACGAGATAACATATAACATGTTTTTCATGCAGACGCCCTTTGCCAACTTCTTTTTAAAGAAAGTACAAAGATAGTGACGACTCATAGACGACTTTTGACGTCTTGATTGAGGGCGAAAACTGTAGGCTTTGCAATAATTGGGCAATTGCTCGTTTTCTAAAAATGTTCGACTTCTTACAACATTGTTTTCAGCTCTTGTTCCTTCTTTCAATATTCAAGGAATAAGATTAGTTATCTTCGGATGTTTGCAAAGCAGACGACTCTTAATACAAGCCACGTCTAGCGATTGGAGATCTAATTAACTCTCGATGACAACATTTGAGCCGTCCCGCGAGAAACCCAAAATTATAAAGTCTGCGTAAAGTATCGATCCGGATCAGACTAAGCATGCCGCGCAGGGTCACCCGGATAGACACTTTTCGCCTCCTGTAGAATTTCTGTTTTAGGAAGTATTACTCTATAATTCTATCCAACTGAGACGAAATGTGGCGGCCCGGATCAGCCTGCGCGTACTGCACAGGCTGATCTGGATCGATACATTACGCAGATACCATAATGTTGGTTTTCTCTCGGGACGGCTCATTTAAAGTTACATTGTCGGAAAACTAGTTGGGCTTCACGTCTAGCCTTTGAGTATTGAGTTGTAATAAGGACTATATTACATGTACACATATACGGACGGTGAAGGCTCTGGTGAGACTCTGCAGATGCACATACTGTTTCTTCACTGTACGCAGATGCATAAAGCCTTTCCCATATGCATCAAACACGCAGCTGACGACTTTGAAAACATTTAGTCAAAAATATGGAAACTTTGATATTAATATGCTGTATATTGTATATCGAAGGGAGAGGCTGATCAGGTAATCATTTTTAAACTGCCGAGCTTTAAAAATAGACCCTCATGTTAGTCATGTTGAAATATTCCAAGTATGGTATCGGTTAGAGTTTTTCCATGTTCACTAGTGGCGATGCAAGCTCAGATACGACAGCTCGTCACGAGCGGTCTCATCTAAATCAATACTGTTTTCAAAACCCTCCTTTTTCAGTAGGCAGCAGTGTTAGCGTTATGGAGGGCCATTCTCTCTGGCTTATTCTTTTATTCGACGGGAAATTGTTAAATTGTTAAATGCATTCATACATTTATGTTGATGGATTATACATCTTTTTTGCATAATAAAAAATATATATATATATTAAATTAAAGAATAATTTGTGAATAAAATTGAAAGCAATGTGGCAAAAAGAATAAATTGCTCATTATGAGCAATGTGTCCTTTAACCACAATGTATTCAAAGGTTGTATGCTGCAGCGGCGTCAGAAAACCTCTATATAGGGGAAAAGGGTAAAACTCGGCTCATACATACCCGTAGGATCAAATAATGCAATCAAAAACATCCATATGAACTAGTTCTCCTTAACCCACAACATATTCTCATACAAAAGACATTACAAATGGTAGTAATGGCTGCCCTTCTTGACGATCAGGGTTGCGGGGTAAGCTGTACGACTGACTCGCTGAAGTCAGGATAAATGGCCCAGTATAACTGGTAATTTACCCAGGGAACGCCGTGATATAACTGAGAACTTGTTGAAAGCGGTGTAAAACACCAAACAATTATCCTACAACGTTTTCATTAGTCACTGGAAGTGTCAAAAGTGGTGCGTTATCGGAAAAGTGGTTAATTTATGGACCGCCATGAGGGACTTGTAGATAACCAATTCCGCCCCAATATTATCTTCACCGATTCACGTGTATGGTCAACATCTTATCGGTAGTGGGGGCTCATTTGCATACAGTATTAATGTCAGGAGATATATACGCGGAAAAATACACCCCAAAACCAAAGACAATTGATCGATTGTTTGGTCCTTAACGCCACTTTCAACATTATTTCAGCTATATCACGGCTTTTCATGAGAGGCCAGCCATTACTTCCATTTGTAAAGCCTTGGTATGACCAGACCGGTGATTGAACCCGTGCCCACTCGCACCCGAGGCGGACGCTCTACCACTACACCAACGAGGCGGACGCTCTACTACTACACCAACGAGGCGGACGCTCTACTACTACACCAACGAGGCGGACGCTCTACTACTACACCAACGAGGCGGACGCTCTACTACTACACCAACGAGGCGGACGCTCTACTACTACACCAACGAGGCGGACGCTCTACTACTACACCAACGAGGCGGACGCTCTACTACTACACCAACGAGGCGGACGCTCTACCACTACACCAACGAGGCGGACGCTCTACCATTACAGCACCCGAGGCGGACGCTCTACCATTACAGCACCCGAGGCGGACGCTCTACCATTACAGCACCCGAGGCGGACGCTCTACCATTACAGCACCCGAGGCGGACTCTCTACCACTACAGTACCGAGGCGGACGCTCTACCAATAAAGTACCGAGGCGGACGCTCTACCAATAAAGTACCGAGGCGGACGCTCTACCATTACAGCACCCGAGGCGGACGCTCTACCATTACAGCACCCGAGGCGGACGCTCTACCACTACAGTACCGAGGCGCACGCTCTACCACTACAGTACCGAGGCGGACGCTCTACCACTACAGTACCGAGGCGGACGCTCTATCACTACAGTACCGAGGCGGACGCTCTACCACTACAGTACCGAGGCGGACGGTCTACCACTACAGTACCGAGGCGGACGCTATACCACTACAGTACCGAGGCGGTTAACAAACTCGAGATACTAACGATATGCCATGGATTGCATGGATTTCACCATTGGGCCTTCTATTCTACTTGCAGTTATGACCCTTTCCAACATACAAATCTGCAGCAGACAGAAGCGAAAATATTAAGACAAAGATATGGAAAATCTCGCTAAACGAATGCATGTACACGTATTAAATAGAATTGAGACAATGTTGCCTAATAATATTTTTTTAAAAATGCTTATATAGAGCTGTTACTCCCTTTTTCTTCACTGTTTTCAAACGTCGTCTGCTTTATGCATCTTTACATACGGGAAAAGGCAAATTATAAATTATATAAGGTTTTTCTCTGCTACGAAATATATCCCAAAGTCCTCAGTGCTATAGGAAGAGAAAAGAGAAAGGGTGTTGTAACAAAGCCGAGATATGGGTGTTACTTTACCGAGTGGCCGCCATCGATCAGATATCTGATGTTGGTTGGGTATGGCCCTGATGGTATCCTCTTGCTGCTGATAACAAAGAGGTAGTTTTATTCCGATAGAACGGAATAGAACAGTCCGATGCAGATTATAATGATATACACGTAATAAACCACCAGCTTTGCCAGTGTCTACTCATAATCTCCGATCCTGCATGCATCCTAGATGGATTCTTCTTTAACCAGATAACCAGCACGTAAAACTGGTTACCGTGGTTGATGATGATGTTCTCTGGTTGTTTACCCTCGGCAAACAACCTCCGGGATTTGGGGAACAGCTAAGATTCCCATAATCCTGTATCTAAGCGCAGTCTGTGGTCCGGATCTCCCCTTTTTGTCTCTGTTTCTAGAGATCGCTTATATGCTAAAGACCAACAAGAATAACAATTCCCTGTCTATAGCAACCACATTTTAAGTTTCACAATTACTCATTTTCTGCATAAATGACCCTGCAAATAAAGACCACATGTGATCAAAGACCAGAGTGTTGTATTCCCATGGATGGTCTTTATTCACAGGTTCAACTGTATGCATTTTAGCTCGTATTGCTATTTAGTACAAAACCTCCAAATTGTAATTTAGCACAAAACCTCCAAATTGTTATTTAGTACAAAACCTCCAAATTGTTATTTAGTACAAAACCTCCAAATTATTATTTAGCACAAAATCTCCAAATTGTTATTTAGTACAAACCTCCAAATTTTTATTTAGTACAAAACCTCCAAATTGCTATTTAGTACAAAACCTCCAAATTGTTATTTAGCACAAAACCTCCAAATTGTTATTTAGCACAAAACCTCCAAATTGTTATTTAGCACAAAATCTCCGCATTGTTATTTAGTACAAACCTCCAAATTTTTATTTAGTACAAAACCTCCAAATTGCTATTTAGTATAAAACCTCCAAAGTGTTATTTAGCACTAAACCTCCTAATTGTTATTTACTACAAAACCTCCAAATTGCTATTTAGTACAAAACCTCCAAATTGTTATTTAGCACTAAACCTCCAAATTGTTATTTAGCACAAAACCTCCAAATTGTTATTTAGTACAAAACCTCCAAATTGTTATTTAGTACAAAACCTCCAAATTGTTATTTAGAACAAAACCTCTAAATTGTCATTTATCATGTGACACTTCTGAGAGTTTTGTGCTCTAGGTTTAACCCTTTCCCACATATGACAAATCTGCAGCAGACGACTTTGAAGATGTCTACTAAAAATATGAAAAATCTTTATAATTGTAGGTATAATTACTGAAAAAGGTTGAAAACGTTGTGGCTAAAGGAGAAATTGCTCGTTTTGAGTAATTTCTCCTTTTGCCACAACATTTTTTTCAAAAGTCGTCTGCTGCAGATGTGTCAAAATGCGTCTGTAGGTGAGAAAGGGTTAAAGTGTGTTATATCGAAACAGGAATTTATAAATCGGACACACAGTCTAAAACAAACAAAAATCGAGCAATTTTGCATTTTCCAAGATTTTGTTTTTGTTTTAATCGTCCGCTTCTAATGTACCATTTATTGACTGTATCAGAGAAATGAGTTAGGCGTTGTTATCTGGAGGCTTGAATTACACAATGCATGGATAAAATTCCAGTGATATAAATTATGTCGTAAAAATAAATAAAAGAAATCCAGATTGCGTTGACTTCTTTTCTCAAAATGTTTTCTGCTAATGTACCAACTATTGATTGTTACAGAGTTTGTGCGTTGTTATCTGGTGGCCTGAATTACATAGCTGATATAGTTCAAGTGATACGTTTATATCATGTCGGAAAGATAAGAAAAACCCAGATTACAATTACTTCTTTTTTCACAAAGATTAAAACAGAGAAAACATTCGAGTAAATTTTCCGACGATCGTTTTTTAAAGTCGTCTGCTGTAGCAGATGTTGCCTGTAGCAGTGACCGCGTCATGGCTTTGTTATATGGTGGCCTGAATTACACTTTGGATAAAGTTCTAGTGATATAAATTATGTCGGAAAGATAAGAAAATCCGGATAGAAATTACTCCTTTTCTTACAATGATTTCACTAATCGTCTGCTGCTAGGGGTTACAAATGCCCCCCGTGTCAGTGAAAGGGTTATAACCCTTTTCGCTCATACAACAATTCTGCAGCAGACGACTTTGAACATATTTTCTCATAAAATGGAAAAATCTCTATAATTTGATGAATAACCGATGACTAAAAGTGGAAAACATTGTGGCAAAAGGAGAAATTGCTCGGTTTGAGCAATTTCTTCTTTTGTCACTATGTTATCAAAAAGCCGTCTGCTGCAGAGGCGTCAGAAAGCGTCTATATGAGGGAAAGGGCTCGAAAGCGCTGTTATCTGGTGGCCTGAATTACACCGTGGATAAGGTTCCAATGATATCAATTATGTCGGATGGATAACAAAGTCCAGTTAGCGTCGCGGGTCCCGGGATAAGACAAGGAGAACGATGTAATATATGACAACCATACAATTAAGAATCTTGGACAATCGTTGTGATAAAAACAAACAAAAAACACCCTTCTTCCCTCAGAGTTGATGGGTTGCGGCCTGTTTACCCTGTCGGATGGATAAGAAAGTCCAGTTAGCGTCGCGGGTCCCGGGATAAGACAAGGAGAACGATATAATATATGAAAACCATACAATTAAGAATCTTTGACAATCGTTGTGATAAAAACAAACAAAACACCCTTCTTCCCTCAGAGTTGATAGGATATGGCCTGTTTACCCTGTCGGATG